>JANPWX010000078.1:5283253-5572641 GCA_024734555.1 Trochalopteron elliotii | reverse complement strand
ATATCAAGACAGGATTGCTGTTGATTTATTTTCAGATAACTCAGGTCAAACCATTCTTGTAGATTTTATTCCCACCATGATGTAAATCTGTCAGGTTTTGAAGATAAATTTCAAGGAGCACTTCAAGTGCATTTGTGTTTGGAAAGAAACAGAACTGGAAAGGAAAAAATGAGATTCTTTTTTACCAGAAGATATGCAAAAAAAGTACAATTATAAACAGATTATATCAATGATATTATCAAAGAATGCCCAGTATATTATTTTAGTCCCATGGGGATATAGCTGGGTTAGTTTTTGGTTTTTTGGGGTTTTTTTGTCTTTCCTCTCTACAGACATTTTTGGGCTATCATTGGTGCTTCAACAAGGATGTGGTAGTAGCAGGATTTTTTGAAGAATCACAGGGGGAATGTTTAGAAAAATATAAAGAGAAATGGGAATAGATAGTTATATAAAAGTAATGAATTGCACAGTGCTTCAAGAAAGAGTTTCTAAATAACAGTGTAGGAAGTATCAAAGAAATAAAGTGGCACAGAAAGCAAGCCACACTAGGATAAATGAAGAGGATAGAAACCAGCCTGAGGCATGAACAAGAGGCTGCTCCAAATTCTGGCGGGGATTTAACTCTCATCTGAACGGCCTAATTTAATCTCAAAGCAAGAAGAGGATATAGCTGCATTCAGTTTCCTGGTTCCCTTGAAATAAGGAATGCTTTAAAGAATTGATCCCACACTTTCCTCATCAGTTTTCAGCAGCCAACAATATTAAGCTTTAATTTGTAACACACAATGTCAGTGTGGTTCCGGCTACAGTGGAGACACATAACGTTTCCTCTTACACAGATAGATAAAATATAAAAATGAACCTGACCAAAGGTTAATAATTAATATAATTCCCAAGAATACATTTTTTTAATTGAGAACAGACTACTTAAATAAAAATAATCAAATTCTGTTTCAAAGGCTTTTGTGCTAAGATTAATAACTAGTAGATTGAAATTGAAACAAAGTAGATAGCACACGCTTTCTGCATTTTTTTTTCTTTCTTTCTTTTTAACCTTGCTTTTGGGACTAAGTCAGAGAAGTGAATGAAATCTTTATAATGAAATCATTGAAATTTGTTTAACTTGATTATATCTTCGGAAGGGAGAAAAGCTATAAAAATCATCTCATGGGATGTTTGATGCATTAGTATGGAAGTTTTTTATGTTTCATGGACTCATATGTTTTAACTAAAAATTTTAATATTATTGTCACTATACTACATTGTATAGTTTCAAACATAATTTGAATTTTTCAGGTTCATATTTGTCAGTTAAATCTGTGAAGCTGTCTTTCCACTTGAAAACAATATCCTTATTCTTGCTTTGAGAGTTTCCTAACTTTCTTCAAGTTTGAATATTACTTATGCTCTTAATGAACATATGAAGATGGAAATTAATCATAAAAAAATTCCATATTTAAATATATTTATAATATCTCTTATATGTTTCCATTATCAAACCTGCACTCTTTAACACTCTTATTCTAAATGCTTTTTGCATGAAAATTTTAATAAATGAATATACAGTAAGAAACCAGAAAGAAAAATTAGTCTGTTCTTTTGTGACCAATTTCTTTCTGATTGCTAATCAGATATTCTAATAATCTAAGCCCTGATTTCAAAAAGTATTACTTAAGAATATTACATGCTTATTAAAAATTAAATCTGTCTTCTAAAAATATTGTAAGGTATTAGGAGTCTGTTGTGAGCGAGGAGTATATAATTCTATGTAGGTCTAATACGGATCTCAAAAGATATATACAAGGGCATGAATAAAACAGAGACAATCAATCAAAGTTTAAAAGTAGTATACAAGGGATTTAACATACTGCTTATAGTAATATATCCAATTACTGCTGTTGTGTGTGGTAGGTGTATTATGCAGATTTGGTGCCTTAGAGCCGTACTTGAATCTTTTTTTTTAAGAGACTGTGCAAATATAATGGCCATACCTAAATTGCTGTTGTCAAGAGCTGATATCCGATTTACCATTTGTGTGTTTTGAGGTGTTCATTAACAAATGGAAAAATGCTCTGGCAATCCAGCTTTAACAAGAAAGATTAGGAGTATAGCAAATGCTTTCATAAGCATGCCTCTTGGCCTTCGCTTACGTCTCTGGGAAGGAACTGACCTACTTAAAAATGCTAAACACTTCAAAAGCTGTATAGGTAACAAAATTAATAGTTAAATACCTTGAATTGTACAGATTGTTTTGTAACTCTATTGCTAAACATAAGTACATGGATTGCTCCTCTTTTTTAACACAATTTAAATATGCTCCCTTAACTTTGCCTAGAAGTTGAATAAAGACATCATAATATCAGTTACTGCAGAAAGTTTTTGAAGAGCTTTTACACCAGCAATTTCAGTTTTTCATCTTTTAACCATTATTAAATTTGGGGTTTCTATACTTTGGTAGCATTCTGCCATCCTTTTTAAGAAATGCCTTTAAAAAATTTAACATTTGGGCATAAAGTCTTCAGAATGTTTTAACATATGTTTGTACTTTTATAAACATTTAGAAATATTGTATGGTGTTGAAGCTGAATGCTTAATATATAAATGGGCCTAAAAATTTTTTTTAAAGCTAGTAGGGAAAAGCTGAAATTTAATTTTATTTTAATACCACATTTGATGGAATATCAACAACTATTTTGTAATACCATTTCCATAGATGCTTTGTGTTCAAGAGTAGTATGTCTATACAATGAGAAAATTAGAACTTGACCTCATATCTTAGTAACCATTTGACTTTAGAATATGTAATTTTTAAGTAGGGAAGTAGTACATGTGAACAATGAGACACAAGTATTACTATATGGTTAACGTAAACTATGTTAAGAGTGTATATATATATATTTAACCTGCCATCCTTTTGCTACCCAGCAATAGTCTTACTCTGATATAAACCTGAGCTGAACTTAAAAGCTCTGTCAAGTCACAAGTCTGCTGAGGATATTACTTCAGTCACACTGGTACTTCTCCATATTGCACCATGTACAAATTTCCCTTCTGCTGCTATCTTAGATGTATTTGAAGAGAAAAACTTCTACAGATGACCACATTTCCACACAGTGTAGTCATACTCAGTTGGAAGGGACCAACAATAGTCAGCTAGTCCAGTTCCCCAGGCAATTCAGGGCTGACGAAAAGTTAAAACCTGTTACTAAAGGCATTGTCTTTCAGTTTGTAGCAATTACCCCTTGTGTTATCACTGCATGTCCTTGTTAAATGTCCCTCTCCATTTCTCTTGTTGGCTGTCCTAGGGTGAATTTCTGATGCTTGTATCTCCAATTGTCTGTTCTGTGTGTGCTGCATATTGAGTTCTGTGCTGAAGTTTCTTTTGTGGTGGGGTGCTAATGCCTGCTAGCAGGAATCCCCAGACCACAGAAACAGTTCGTGTGGGTCCATCAGCTCAGCAGGCTGTGCATGGTTCACGCTTGGATGAAGGAAGTGTGCTCTCTCGTTAGGGAAGGTGCTTATTCAGTGGAAGGGGCTTTGCCAAAGGCCCTTCTTGTTATGGGGGAAGCATGGGAGGGAGGGAGAGAGAGAGGGAGAGAGAGGGAGAGAGAGAGAGAGAGAGGGAGAGAGAGAGAGAGAGTCCTTTTCCCAGTTGGGGGGCTGGACCTGAAACTCGCATCTCTACAGTTCTGTGCCTTTAAGACGTGTTCTGAGAGTGAAGCAGGGAAAGAAGGACCACACAGTTTGTTTTGAGAAAACAGCCTTCAGTCCTCTACATTTTTCCTCAGGATGATGTTTTTCAGCTGAGGCACGGACAGCAAGGGGACAGAAATCTTTTTTGCTTTTACTTAGTTTAGCTAGCTGAGGCAGAGAAGCTTCCTGGACTGGTTTTCTTTTTTCCTTTTTCTTGGGACTGTTTAAGCCTGCTCTGGACTGAGAACCCAGAGGAGCACCGGGGAGCTTGTACCTGCAGCCCACTGGGGCCTGGACCTCTGGAGAGACTAATAAGAGACTGAGAGAGAGCTGAGTTATACCCATGGCAAGAACTTTCTCAATTTGCCATCTCACTTCAGAACAAAAGGTTTTATTGTTTCATATTATTAATTCTTTAAGCTTGTGGGCACTATTTTTTGTTGAATAAATAGTTTTTTCCACTTTTCTCCAAGGAAGTTCTTTTCCCGGACCAGCTCTGAGGAGAGGCTGTTTGGGTTTGCTCTCCAGAGGAACCTTATTCAGGGATTTTCTCCCACATTTTTCCTACACCAGGATTAAATACTAAAGGCATTGTATTTCAGTTTGTAGCAATTACCCCTTGTGCTATCACTACATGCCCTTGTTAAATGTTCCTCTCCATTTCTCTTACAGGCTCCCTTCAGCTACTGGAAAGTGCTCTAAATGCTCCCCAGAGCCTTCTCTTCTCCAGGCAGAACAACGTCAATTCTCTAACCTGTCTTCACAGGAGAGGTGCTCCAGCCCTCCTCTGGACTCACTCCAATGGATGATATTGGGTCTAATGCTGCCTAATTTGGGTCCCCCAAAGGGTCTATTAGGCATAATGTTGTCATCAGAAAACATGTATAATAGGCTGCGTTGAAAAATAAGGTATTTCATAATTTTTGGGCACATCTTTGCAGAACAGAATAAAAAGAAATTTTATATACTTTTATACTATCAACAAAAAGTGTATCACCCCTTTTCTGTTGTGATACACTACAATATTGATATAGCTCTAACACAATCATTGACAAGCATAATAGAAATTAATTGTATATGGTATTAATCAGATATCATTTAATCAATCATCATGTAGTTAGAAAACTTAAAAATAATATTTGCAATCTGTTAAAAAAAGTAAGACAACAGAAAGTTAACCACAATGAAAAGTACAGGATTTAAATCAGAAAGGAATATTACTGCATTCTCTATTCTGTTCTTCAATTAACTATGGATGTTCAAAATAAATCTGTGAAATGCTCCATGAGAAACTGAACCCAGTGCCTATTAAAACCAGGAATAAATTTTTCCATGGTTCACTGAATTGCTCTGAGCATGCATCATCCTGAATTGATTCTAACAGCTGCCATTGAAACAAAAGGTAGTCAGTGTTTTGTATATTTAGCTGGGGACTAAAATGCAGACTTTGGAGGCTTTAGAGTTTCACTGTTTTAAATATGGATGGTAGATTTCTTTTTCTTAGTTGTGTATTCATTTGTAAAGTGAATTCAGGAGTTAGAGCCAAAAAGTAGTTCTCCTAATGAATGCAAAAGGTAGAATTGAGATTCAGACCTCTGAATCTTGGCAAACTGTTATAATTTAAATCCATTCTTCAAGAAATAATTATAACTTCATTGGTATAAAAGAAAACAGTGTAAAACCTTCACTTCCAGAAAACAGAAATTATTCATGTGCTTCGTACTCTTAAAATAAATTGCTTACAACAAATTTAAGTGTAAATGACCATCAAACTGTGATCAAGGAGCTAGAAATTGATTTTCATTTTAATTTATTCTCTTCCTTTCTCAAATTGTCAAACAAGTAAAGGCCATTTGCACGATGGGATAATTTACATAATTGTGATGGACCTGTTTTCTTCAGATTTTTGCAGTATCAGTTAGGTTATTCCACTGATAGCATTATTCAAATAAAATTAACGCATTTGATTCCTTCATTGTTTTTGTACAATTTTTATTATTTATGGTACTGTACCATTCACCTAATTGAAGCAACCAGGTAAAGGCAAAGTCATGTCAATTAATCAGTTGTCCAAATACTAGTGTTATAGATTTATATTATTCAAGACTACAATCTCTTAATTTAATTGATTGCTTTAACCCCGATTGAGAACTCATTTCATATTTTTTGAGTACCATTTAAGAGAATTAATTTTAATATTTAGGAATTATGAGTAGAAACAAACAGAACTTGTTACTATGTGAATAATTTAACAAAAGAATTACTTGTATGGTTTAGTTTCTCACTGAAAGGATATGCTTCATATATGTATTTTGCAGTCATAGCTGCTTATTTCTTAGGGGGAGAAAAACATAGTCCACATTATCTTTCAAGACCTGATAGAAATCTGAAGGAATAAGTTAAATTCTAATGAGACCTGTACTTCATAGACAGAACCACTAAATAAGTTTTAATTTCAACAATAAATTGTGGCCTTATTTTTCACTTTAACATCAGACATAAACAGATATAAATTAACTCTTGAATTCCTGGATGACTTTGCAAGGCTGGAAAAATTTTATTTCAACTGAAACTGAGCAAGTGTTGCCTCAGCTAGTATCAAGGATAATATAAACTAGGTTTCAACATAATATAATTTTCAGAGAAACATATTTTAAAATGGAAATATATCCTAAGCATTCTAGTGAGTTGTATTTTAGCTGCAGAAACTCTTTGAGATTAGCAAGACTCACAGAAGATATAAAATAAGGGTCCTTTCCTGAGGCACAAATATGATGTTCACGGTGGGGATCACCTACTCCTCATTACTGGGATCTGTTTGGTTTCATCTGTATATGTTACCTTCCCATGGGCTGGTGCCTTCTGACTGCTGCAAGCTGAGTGTGAGTGTGGCCCTGCAGCCTCCACAGTTTCAGCCCCCAGGGGTTTTATTTTGTTGGTCAGTCTTGTTGGCCAACTCTGTTTGCCAGAAACTTCCCACAGCTTTTTACTGGGAATGGTTAAAATGAAACTTTCTGGGCTATGAATTTTATTCTTATTTACATGTAAAATGTATAACCATCAGAAACATGAGCTTTAATAAATTCAATATATTAAAAAGCTTTTTATTTTTCTTGTTTTTATTTCCTGTATGTTGCATAATAAAATATTTTGGCAGAATAAATGCACATCCATGTTTGCTAAGAAATTTTTTTTAGTCAAAATAATCACTAATCAGAACAAATTCTTGTTATAGACCTTCATTTTTTATGAAAAGTCAATTAATCATAAAAAATTTGTTCTAACACCAAACACTTTTTTTTAAGTGTTATAATTTTTTTTACAGTATCAACAAAAATTGATGTAGTTTTTGGCTTTGTATCAATCACTTTGGAACAACTTAAAGTTCAGCATAAGAATAGGTTATTATACATTTTTTTTAAGTTCTCATACCATGGCAGAAAAGGAACGCTTGATCACAGAGGTCAATTAAATTCCATTTAAAATGGACAGATGCAGAACTTTGTAGTGATTAATTTTTAATCCCCCAGTCATGGTGGCTTACCATACAATTGTTGATGTAAAAACATTTTTTGATAACAAAAGTAAATGAAATGATAAAGAGAAGGAAGTAACTTTTCTGTGACTATTTTTTTTTATTTATATGAAGACAATCCATGCTGTGACTTTTAAAGCTGGACTATCAAGGCATATAAACACAATATTAAGAAGGAATAAAATGCTTCAGTGATTGTAATCTTGTTGTGAGTAAGAGACTCTAAAATCTAGGGGAGGAAAGAACCAGTTTTAATGTATATTGAAGGTGCAGTATTATCTTGCTTCTGAAAATTTTTATATAACTAGCTGTCATGTAGAGCTAAGTTCTTAACTTTATTTATTCATATTAAAACAAATAATAATGGGCTGAAGTAAAGGAAGTTATTTTAATTTTTATTGTCATACAGATTATCATTATCCACATGGATTTGAAGAAGACATGATTAAGAAGAGTCTTTTTGCCAAAAACCGTAGTTGAGTTGTCTTTTGTGATTCACAATAGTTCACTTACAATGGCTGTTAAAACAGCAGCTTTTCTACTGATCTCTGCAGGTGGCAAAAATAACTACGAGGTGACACAGAAAAAAAAATTCCCTTACATGGGCAATATCATATGAACAAAACCTTCTTTTTGTACCTTGTGTTCTTGTGACAATGAGTGTGAGTCAAACAACAAAAAAGAAGTAGGAAGAGGTGTGTGAGAACAGCAAAAAGATTCCTCCCTGCCAACTGATAATTTATGGTATACACCTGCTAGTGTATCCTTCCTACTCATGTCTGCAAGGAAACCCGCACTTCTCTCATCAGTTTAGTTATTAAATGGGAAAAACTTGGTCTAAAAAGTTCCTAAGGCATTATAAAAATTGTGAAAAATAAAATACTGTTAGCATCTATAGTGGCCGCTTCTTCTCAGGTTATATGACTTTTGCAGATCTCTGTGTAGTTTACAAATGCTGAACAAGATTTCTGTGCTCCAATTTGAGTACTAGAAGCGTGTTAACCATTGCAGCATTGACTGGTTGGCTGGGAAAACTAAGCCAAGCAGAGCTCTTTGTCCTTGTGGTTAGACTGACTAGAATGTTTTCCGTACACGAACTTGCCTCAGATGTTTGGGCAACACACCCGTGTCTGCAGCAGAGACATTCCCCTCAGTACAATCTTTCCTTAATCAAGACCATACTGCAATGTGGACAGATATTTAGTTAATTTTAACTCCTGTAATTAGCATAATGAAATCCAAGTTTTGTTTTTCATTTATAAAAATCTAAAATAGTTATATAACTTTAAAAAAGATTTCCTGCTTTATTTAAAATAGAAATATTTGGAAACATCAACCACATATGTGTTCAGCACTGTTATTTTCTGGAGCCATTAGCAGTGCTAATGCTCCTTTAAATTGTGTGAAAGTCTCACTTATTTGCAAAGTTATATCCCTGAAAGTGAAGTTGGCTTTTCTGAGTTGGATACAACATTGTCATTGTGAGAAGAACTTGGAAGGGGAGCTTTTATGACAATTATTTTTTTGGGTTTTTTGCAGATTATCCAACTCAACAGATGGCCTCTTTGGGTATCATGCATTTACTCTTGGTAGTAATAATTAGTGCTGTCCCACAGAGTTTTCTGAAGACAAGCAAGCGTATATTATGCACCAAAGTCCCTAGGTTATCTTAAACTGTTAGTATATATCTTTCTGTTTACATTTATGGGCATCACAAGTTCTTCAGATTTATTTTCTTTAAGTGTCTTTCAGAGTCATTATTACTTCATTATGATGAAGTAATGTGAAGTAGTATGAATTACTTCATACCTCAAGTGCTGCTCAAGACGCTACGAATATTTAGGGCACCTTCTGTGATTTCTCTCTTCATGCACAGCATGGTGGGAGCTGCCTGCTGTTGTCAGGACACTTTTATGACTGTAGAGTGAAAGAACTGCAGGGGCTACACTTGGAAGTCAGTTCCTCACACCACCATTAACTGAAAACCATCTGGAGCATCTACAGATGCTTGGACCTGACTTATCCTGTTGTTGCCAAAGTGTTGTAACCCTATCTAAAGGGATGTCAAAAGGTGGTGACTTCCTATCAGAAAGATTTATTATCAGGATGTCTACAGATATGCTACCTGAGTTCTAAAAAAAAAGGAACTCTTAAAAGAAACAAAACACTTCAGTTTTCACTCATATCAACAGAAATATGTGCTACTGTTATGTATTCAATAGGTATTATATTGTCTATTCTACACTTTGTTTTTTGTCTAATTTTTTTATAGTCTACATGTTCTTCACATGTATTCTGCTTTCAAATTCAGACGCTGCTAATCTGATTTATGATTTTTTGAGAATTTTCAAGATGATTTTTCTTTGGAGATTTTTTGAATTCTAGAACATATTCTAGTAAATGTATGACTGTAAAGGACAGCCTAATGCTAAAGTGTTAAGGAGAATGCCTATTTCGTGCCATTAGTTTGCTTTGCTTTTGACTGGGAAGATTTCAAAGATTAACAAGTCCTGAAGTCTATTCTTTTTCAAATGTAGTTGGTCCTTTCTGTCTAGCAATGTTAATTCATATTAGACTAATCAATGTGTATGTAATAATGTGTATGTAAATAATGTAATATTAATGCTTTTTTCAGCTGTTCATGAGACCTTCAGAAATAAATTACATGAGGTTCCATTTTCAATGACTAAATGGAGAATATAAATGTTACAACCTGCCCAGGCACTCAGGGGCTCAGTCCAGCTGGTTTTGAGTACTAGTTGACCATGTCTGTGATGGCATTTTTGCATGTCCCAGGGGCTGAGCTCAGTTTTCTCTATCACAGATGAAGGCTGATTTACAGATTTTGCACATTGGCAGATCTAACTTGAAGTGCACATCAACACATACTTAAATAAAAAATGAGCTTTAAATCCTTTTGCATTTAGCCACCTAAGCTTACACCATGCTTGTGTCTTGTAAAACTTTATGACAAAACAGGCAAATTCCAAGGGAATTCCTCTCTTATTTTTCAGTTAGTAAAATAACTAACTGTTAGCACTGTTAATACAGATGTGTTGAACTTGGATGCCACCCAAATGAACCATTACTATCTGGTGGGTTATTCTTGATCCCCTGAAACAAAGAGATGACTCATATGAGGCTATACTTTAGGATGGTACTGGAACCACAAGTGACTTTGGAACTTTTAGGAATGAAGAAAGAGGAATGGAGATGATTGAGTTAGAAAATATTCAAGACTAACTTAAAACCAGAATCAAATATGAATAGGAAGACACACTCCACTATGAACATGGTAATATTCCTAAAGAAAGAAGTAAGAATGATTTGTGAACCACACTCTTTGTGAAGTCTTTTTGAGGAAGATCAGCAAGCACCATTAAACCTAAGGCTAAGGGAACATTGTGAGAGTGAGAACAATATCCAACAAACAGTAGGAAAGATCTAAATATTATTGGAAAAGAACAATTTTAAATGCATTATCATGGATGATTCTCTGTATTGGTTACATAATTTTGAATATCAGTGTTTAAATTAATTATACTGGACTTATAAGAGCTGCTTGCTGTATATTATTTACACTGTTAAAACATTAACTGCATTAACAATAAATTCTTGGCTCTGCACACAATCTGTGTTCCCCTGTGCTCATAAAAAGAAGTTGAGAGTGACAGTAACCATCTGCAAAGTGTTGACCATATGGCAGATATGGCAAGTGACCTCCTTGTAATACTGTTGGGAATCCTCCCAACAGCACGATTTTGAAACAGCACAAGGTCCCTACAGCTAGTTGATCCCTACCAGCTTTTGTGTGCTGATACCTGAGACAAAAATGACTAATGAGAAATCTTCTGCAACTCTCCAAATTGTTTTCTTACACTGTGCTGAAACTCTGACAGGTATATTGTCAAAAGTAGCATGAAAGTATGCAATGTGCTATTGTGAAGCATGGTATCGAGTGGAGAAAAGTAGCTTTGTATTAGAAGGCACTTTCAAGCTGGATAAATAAAATTACCTATATTTTCTGTTGGGTAGATATGGGTGTGTACTGCTGGTCAGATTCCTTGTCAACAGAACATAAGTTCCTTCCTAGACAGAGTTTGGGAATACACATCCCTACAGGTGTGATAAAAAGATTAGAGCACTGGAACAAAGCAGTGAAATAACTTCATAATATAGATACAGTCTGAGATTCATAAAATACTGAGAGTTACTCAAACACAAACTAATACTATATCCAAATTCATAGCAAGAGAGACTTCTAAAATTTTTTGAAATTCTGAATTGTTAATTTTCTCAATCAAAATGAATTCTTCTTAAAAAGTCACTATGACAAGTTTTTTGATTAGGATATAATATCTACTAGATTAAAAAAAAAAACAGACAAAAAAACCAAACAAAACAGCCAAACAACACCTTCCCTGATCAACTTAGCTCCATGCTTCCTGTGCTGTTAATGGATAAGAAGGCTTGAAACACTGGAATGTGACTTTGTCATCCTGCTAGGAAAATGTTAGGAAAGTTACCACTGGATTTCACTTAGCTCTTCTTCTGCCCTCTGTAGGTTCATTTAAGAAACACCTGTATTTCACCTCTCAATAGCACATTGTCTGCAGAGCCCGACAACTAATAACTTGCAGGATGCTTCAACATCTGTGAGTCCTTGCCTCACAGATGTTTTTTTAGCTACATGAAAGAAATCCCTTGTCACCTCTCTCCATGCAATTCCAATTCTCAACTAATTATGAGTTTGTGTATTGTGATGATTACTCCCATGTGTCACTGAAGGAATTATGAATAAAAAAATTATGCAAATGAAACTCTGCTCATGTCTCTCCACCAGGAGATGGAAGCAGAGAGTATTTTTTTCCATTTGAATGCACATACTTTAGGAGTTCTCAATGAACCTTTTCTGTAGAAGTATGCATGCATGACTGTTCTTTGTGTTCCTATAAGAATTGCAATATGTTAACTTTGAAAATATCTTTTTTGTCCACTAATTCAGTATTATAGCAGAAGAAGGGACTCATCTTTGTGAGTTTAAATAAACATCCTGAAAAGAGGTTACTTTTTTTGTTCTTAGTTATTTTCTCAAATTCCTAGGAGTATAAAGTCTTAATATTTCAGACTACCTTTATTTTTATTTTCTTGAAAAAACAGATATTGGCCTCATACTTGTATTACCTGAAGAATTTCTGAGTTGCAAAAAGAGAAGAGACTCCTTTTTCCCATGCCTAGTTCTCTGTGACTTGTTGAAATCTTTATTAAATGCTTATCTGAAAATATTTCAATTAATTAATTTAATTTTAGCATGAGAAAATAGTGAGATAAAATTCACCCAGAAAGATTAATCAAATAATAAGGGGAAAATGTTGGAATTTTATTTGCTTCATCATCACCTCTTGAAAACACACAGTATCACTGTAACACATTTTAATAAAAATATGACTTCTTAATTAATGAAACACCTGTCTCCATTTCTTAAGGTCTGAATTTTTCTGCTTGGGAATCTAGTGCCACCTCCTATGGAGACCCTCATAGAAAAAACACAGAGTCAGGGAAATAAAGCAAAAAGCTTATGCTCAAATATAGTGTATAATTGCCAGTAAAGACAACTTGGATATTCAATCAGAAAGATCATAGAGAAACACAAAACTGATCAGACAATATTAATCATTGTCAGAAACATGATCTGGTAAGAGAAGATGGAATACAGAAGTGCTTATTTCCACAGTATTATCTGATTAAGGACATCATCAAATGGAATACTAAGGCAGGGAAGGGAGCCATAGACAAAATATACAGAGAGAAAAACTAAAAGCCAATGTGGAGACAAAGACCAACTGATTTGGTCAGGAGTAACATTAATGAATGGGCCATCACCAAGGAGCAGGCAAAGGAGGATTTTGTAAACTTGAGGGACTTTTTGAGGGGACTCACCAGTGGGACTGTGTAATGAAAGAAGCAAATCAGGGAGCTAAGGGGGAAACACACAGAGAGTCCTGTTGTGTGTAAAATTGGTCAGTACAGTAGTCTGACTGAGTCCTGTGTCTGATCACCACAGTCTATCCTACCTTCTTGCAGCTTCTTCTTTAACCTCTGCAGAGTCATTCTCTATCCTCTGTGTGTGTGTGCTGCAAGGACAAAGTGCCAGCTTCTTGTGAGAACTCTGTGTGAGAGTGAAAGCTGGTGCCAGCTGCTGGAGAGAGTCCTGAAATGGTTCTGTTGGAGTCAGCCTTGTGCCTAATATCCTTTAACATAAAGTATTAGAGCTGCTATAGATTGATGCTATAATATTCTTCTCTGTTTATATGAACATATTCATCTGAATGAGAAAAAAACACCTGAGACATGTTAGCAAACTTTTCCATCTCATCTCTTGGTGTTTCTAGAGGAATTTAAGTCACCATAATGCTTTGATACTCTGTATGAGACCTGAATATATCATTAACTTCACCAATCTATTTGCATGGATTTTTCAATGAACATAAACTTCAAAAGACATTTAGGAAAAGATAAAATGGTCTCAGTTCTACTAGCCACGCATAAAGCAGCACCATGAATCAAGATTAGCTGGAGGACTGATCTCTGGAATGCTCTTATGTATATACAATTTCCTTGGGAGATAATGGTAAATTATTTTAGATATAATAATTTATTTAATAGATAGGTATCTTTGTGATTTATATACAAAAAAAATGTGACATAGATAACCACTTTAAATGTAACTCACAAAAACTAGTTTTGAAGTATCTCTGCTAATTTGTGACTTCTTTATTATTTATTCCTTCTGTTGTCCAAGTCATTACTGAAATCATCTGGTATGAGGTTAATTTTCTTAAAATCTTCAAATGTGCAGTTCATAAGACACTCACAAATACCTTGTTGTGTCATCATATGGGCAAAAGGAAAAAAGTATTTGTGAGAAACTAAATAATCATCTTTTTCAAGTCATACATGAAAATAACTCCACTGTAAAATTGCTTTCAAATACTTGTACTGATACTCAATAAAGTTAATTTTCCAGAATCTTTCCTACAAATTACAACCAGAGCATGAAAATATTTTGCAATAAAGAAACTAGAAGCATTATGAATCTTCACAATACAAAATGATCTGTTTCCTGCCATTTCCTAGAAAAGCAGGTAGAATTTTTACTGTGACAACTTCCCAATGAATCATAGAGCATTTGGGTAGGTGATACACTCCCATAAATTTTACTCGTTCGTTTAAAAACTGTTTGTTATACCCAGCAGAGAAAAACTGGTTTCGTATGGACTTGTCTTGCATAATGATTTTAAGATTTACTGTTACATTTTTCACCCATGCTTTGTAACATTACCATCACAATGGATAACCACAGATATAGGTTTTTTTGAGAAAGAAGTTTATAGGAGCTGTTACTTGAATACAAAAGTTGAAATTAATACAGACCACATAGTGAAATTATTTACAAATTTTTAAAAGTTACATTTAATTCACTTCTGAAGTTTTGCCAAGTTAATTCTTAGAGGATTGAGTATTACTCTTCCTATTTATCAGATTGAAAGCTACATAATTCTTCAATACAATTCTTCAAATAGGTTTTGCTGTCATTCCACTGTGAGAATAAAATGCAGGATAGTTCCAACAGCATTCGTTTTCCAGTGGAGGATCAGTACCAAACAACAAAAGGTGAAATGGGGCAGTGCTGATGGCCACAAAAGAGTCCCACTAAATTGTGAGGAGAGTGAAGGTAAAAGTACCTCTAACAACATTTCTAAAACAGCAAATCTAATCCTAGGTTGTAGTTGGATCAAAGTGACTTTTACCCTCTCCCCTCTCATTCTTCCTTGAAAACACCTTTTCCTGATGGTATGGAAGTGAAGCCATAACAAAGAACAGGACAGACGAGGCTTAAGAAAAATCTTTGGCACCAGGAAGCTGTAGATGTGTAATCTCCTTGATATCTTAAGAGGGCCTTCACTCAATACCTGTGAACAAGAATAAGAAAAGACTTCAAATTATAGCTCAACATAGTCAGTGATGTCAATATTGCTTTTGATCAATACCATATATTGTCAAATCCTATTGTGATAGTAAGCCTATCCTCTGTAATCATAGAAACTGGATGCTGTTGCGAAGAATTTTAATTAGGTTTTTTTTCTTAGTAGGTACTCAGTTCAAAACTTGATAAATACAAAACAGGGGAATATTATTATGCTAGTGCATTGCTTAGTATTGGAGCTCTTTCTTCCAATGATAAAATGAATGAACTTCTATTTTTTGACTATAAATTCACTTTTTATATGTCATATACAAATTAAAAGCTACTTTTATGGTTAGGTACCTATCTACTTAGGTGAATTTTTTTATCCTAACTTTTTTCCTGGATTGTTTCTTTGACTGAGCTAGAAATCACTCAAATTACATTTACAAATTTTTCTAGATGTTTTCAAATATAGTTGATTTTTTTAAATGTGAAGTTAATGTAAAAAGTTGCATTTTTATATTAGTCAAATTTAATGTAATTTACATCTAATGTTCTCTAATTTGTTATGATCCATTCAGTCTCTAAGAAGATGGTATTCTACTACCAGAAAAGACATTTTTTGCCATTCTTGTAGCACTGTGGAATGGATATCTGATAGACCATCACATCTTTTGTCCCTGAGTTCTAAAGTATAAACAATCAACCAAAAGGCAGGTACAGCAGAGAAACTCTATCTCTAGGACTTACTGTACCTGAGATCCATTTTACTCCAAATTTGGTGGCTTTTTGAACAGTGCTGGTAAAGCAAGAGTATTTAGAAATGGACCCTGGCAGGAAATGGAAAAAAAATTTGTTCTCTGATGATTGTACATCTTCTATCTAGTGAGCAAGGTATTGTCCTTCCACTGTACCCCTTCACGAGCTCAGGAGTGATGTAGCACTCCATTTCTGTGAAAGGGATAATAATTTCACCTCTTGCAGAAGATCTGTTCCATGCTTATGCAATTAAAAGGGTTATTAGTAGTTTGACTGATTTTTGTAATGTAGCAAGTGGAATTTTTCTATTTAGGTGATGTTTCCCTACAGGAATTATGCATAGATTGATTCTAGTACTCATAGTTAAGGAGCTCTTTACGACTGGTGACGAATACCATAAAAAATACTTTAAAATATAAATATTGACATTATATACTTGTGGTCTGAAAAGATATTTTTGCCAGTATGAACTTGGGATCTGATATCTTTAAAGTATTTCATCTCATCCTTCAACAAAGTCCACCTCACATTGACTATGCTTCTCTTCATCCCAACTCTAAAAGCCATTTTACCCTCTTTTTTCTTTATTCTCCTCCTACCATAATATTGGTCATAAAGGGAGAATTTTCATTTATTTTGAAAATAGCTGCAATTTTATTTTACTGATTTCATAGGTACAGGAAACATAATGTCTGTGTTTTCTGATAAAACCTTTGTATGTTTTGGATTTCCTTGTAGGTCGGCTGTTTCCGCTGTTTTTGTGGATAATGCTTGCAGTGGCTGAAAGATCAAAAGTGTGTTCTCCATTTGTAAATACAGTTATGAATTTTAATGAGATGTTAGCCTAACTACATAAAGTAATGGATAAGAGACAATGTTGATACTTGTTCTGTATAAATCCTAGACGCAATATATTCATTTATTACTGCATGAGTTTATGCCAAAAAGTTATGAACATTTTGATTATCTCATATTTGTTTGTTCAGCTGTAAGACTTTTTAAGGTTTTACTTTAGGAAGGACTTTTTTGCTCAAATAGAGATTTTAATTTTTAAATAAAAAAATTAATTTTTTAAAAATAGTTCTAACTAAAATTGTTCTTGTATCTGTAGCAATAATAATGGGAACTAGTAAAAGTCCCAAGCAAAATTTCTCTATAAATCACAGCCTGCCTTCATCATTTTTGGAAGATATAATTTCGTACTAGGTCTGACTGGGATAGGAGTCAAATTACTCCGTGGCAGCTCATAGTGTTCTGTGCTTTGAACTCCTGTCTAAATCACTGTGTATAACACACCAGTGATTTGACTATTACTGAACAGTACCTGCACAGTGTTCAGTTTTTCTCTCTCCCTTCCTTCATCTTTATTTCCTCTGCCCAATGTCCCAGTCTGAGGATAGGCAGGAGGCTGGGAGCCTCATAGCCAGGACAGTGGTTACAAATTAACCAATGAGATATTCCATACCATATGCTGTGCTTAGGAATAAATCCTCAAGAAACGACATGTTACTGATTGTGTCATTTGTCTTCCCAAAAAGCTGTAATATATGGCCCTGCTTTCCAGGATGCAGATGGACATCTGCCTACTGATGAGATGTAGTGAATGAATTCCTTTTTAGAAGTAATTCCATTTTTCCCCTTTAGCTTTCACACACAGCCTTTGCTTTTTCTATTAAACTGTCATTATGTTGATCATTTAGACTTCTCATCTTCTTTTTATTTTCCCTCTGTGCTGTGGAGAAGGGAGTGAGAAAAAGGCTGGATGGTTGTTGCCTGAGGTCATCACACTACAGATCTGAAAAATAATATTTTCTACTCAACAGCTTTTAAAGTTTTTATTCTCTCAGTCACATTGCAGTGTATGCTGTTAAAGTTATTGCATTTCACCTGTGAACTGAGAGATTTCCATATAGACAACTTAATCTTACCTTTGCTTCCCATCAAATTTAAAGTGCATGTCACTTGATCTAAGACTGAGAAAAAATATGGACAGTTATGAACTAGTGTGTTTGAAATTTGACTGTGACTCTGTGTTTTGCAATGCAATTAATAGAATGTGTTGATATTATTCCCCTGAGTAAAAAAAAAACACATTAAAAACCAACCAAACAAACAAAACCACCAACAAAATCAAAAACATACAAAAGAGGCTTTTTGGCTTTTTCTTTTTTTTTTTTTTCTTTGTATCTTTCAGCAGGGTGTTCTCTAGCCAAGATGGAGTTTTAGATAAATTGAACAAGAAAAAGTTGTACTTCTAGAGAGAATTTAAATGCAGCAGAATTCAAATGAAAGTCTGTTCATCTCATGTAGCATCAGCCTAATGTGAGTGAAGCATTTCTAGAAATGAGTGACTTCTGTAATGGGATTTTTCTAACATATTTATAAACTGAATTCTTCATTCACAGTGCACAACCTAGATTCTGACATCACAACATCATAATATAAGTTATGATATATCACAGTTTTTTTTCAGAACTCTCGTTGGTTGCAAAGTCTCAGGCTCTTTCAGATTCAGCTAAAGTAGATTCCAGGTTGGTCAGGAATATGAACACCACTTTTTGGTCTGCAATCCCAAATATCACTGGTGTGGTAAGAAAGAAAACTCTTGTGCTGTAAATGTTCTAGGTTCATAGTATATGTGATCTAATCCAGCAGGAATGGAGAATAAATTTGAAGCATTGATCTGAATAAATACCTAAAAACAATGTCTTGGGATTTTTGTTTATACATTGACTGTTAAGGCTGGCTACCATAAGACTGAACTGATGATTTTCTTTTAATAGCATCTTGTTTCAATATCTGTATCCTGAACATAGCTTCTGCATACTGAATATTTGTGAAAAAGGTATACTGTTCAAGAAGATCAGTCTAATGGTCAAAAAAAGTTTATTGGGAACAGAGGACTATGTTCAAAATATTAAAGAATAAATATTCAGCTCCTTAATATTTCCTAATCACTGAAATAAGATTTTTTGGAGTCTGAGTTTTTGTCTACTGCTTTGGAATCTAAGTTTTTGTCTACTGCAACTGTGCCAAAAGATATAAAAAGGAGAAATAGATATATGCATTAGATGAAAATTTGTGAGAACTTTCAATAATGGATCAGAAGGAGCAGTTATGAAGATGAATTACTTTTGCCAACAAAATACATGCTGCCAATGGATTAGAACTTCCCCCTTCTCTGTCCCTGCAGCTGCTAGATTCTTGCCCACAGCTACAGCTTATTAAATTTTTAGAGTCCCTAGACTACTGAGTGTTGTAACTTGTCTATATTTAATGCTTTCAGCATGTCATAACTGCATAATGTGACATACCCATTGCAACATTTTTCTGTCTTTTAACAATTTACAAATTTCACCAAATCAATTTTAATTTTAGAAAATAATGAAAAATAAGCAGTTTTATGAATTGGTTGATCTAAACATCTTTTGGAGCTACCAGGATTCATGAATTACAGTGAAAGGTGATAAAAGAAACAGAACCCCATATGTAAATTCTCCCTGTTATTCGTGCTGACTTTAGTGGCCAGAAAAGTGTTTTAATTCTGGTACTGGTATATAATGATTATGTTATACTACAAAGTTGCTGATATAAAAGCTCACCAGCCACAACTTTATGTTTTCATAGTTATCAAAACTACTCCACCTATCTGACTTATCTAGCCTTCAGTTATCTCTGGCAAAATGACAAAGAAAAAATTTTAACAGTAATGCAGTATTAAATTCTGAATTCTATATTTCAGAAGTGAATATACATATAATGTAAAAATAAATTCTGAATCCTACCAGGGCATAAAGATCTATCAAAAGAACCACGCATATCTCTTCAGAACTGTGCATAAAGTAGTAAAAATAAATAAATAAACAAATAAATAAATGAATAAATTATAGAAGTTAGAATATATCACTGAGAGTTTATTGTGTAACCACTTTCCTGTTTTGAACAAGTGCATATGCTGCTTTGGCATTTCTTATTTTATGGACGTTGAACTATTCAAACATATTAACATGCAGAGTAGTAATTGATGATCACAGGTTCCAAAGGGCTGTAAGGTATATATATATATATATTTCTCCTTGAAATTGTGGCCCAAAAGGGTTTAGTCTATCAGATTATAAGTTTTTTTACCTAACACAGATAATCTGCTGAAAAGAAAATTCCTTCTTGTAATTCTATTGTTTTAACCGTATGCTTCATCCTTTCTAGCTTTTCCCCTGATTACACCAGATTATTTGAGTTTATTGTTTAGCTTTCTCTCATCAAATATAGGAAAGCATGAAAATATTACCCTAAGGAATGTAAATATTTGCAGGTGGAACGTTACTAAAATGACCAGATCAAATAAAACTGATTTTCTTGTTCCTTTTTTTATCTAATTCATTACTAGACTATTTCTTAGAGCAATGAAAATTGTATAAAATTGCTATTGTCTGTCTGCAGGAACTGCTGTTAGTCAAAATGCCTAAAACATCATTACTCAAGTGAAGTATGATTGTTAAGGAAGATTTAACCAGTTTCCCATGTTTTGCCTTTGGCAATAAATACAGCATGATATTTCACAGATCTGTGACTTCTTCTCTGCTTTCTACCCAAAAGGTTTGAAGCTACTGTAATACATCCAGGAGAAACACAACTTCAATGATGTTAGTTTTCCTGTGTGGAAAAAGATTCATTATACTTACATCAGAAATAAAATAAAACACTTGTTAATTTGTTTAAAACCTGCTTTGCAAGGGAAAATGAAATTGTTAAATGCATTTAACTGGGACAAAGTGATTTACTCAAACATTATTTATTTTAATTTGTCCTTCAATCTCGTTTAGTACATGTATTGCCTATGGCTGCAATCACAGCTGCTTAGCATCCCTTGAACCAGATTAAAGATCAAAATCCTTCTTAGTGCCAGCTTATTACATAGCAAATACAAACTCAATGCAATCAGCAAGCTTAAAACAAGATTCAGATGTTAGCAAAGCCAGTGGAGATCAAGAAGGAAGTGCACAAAACAAGGTGACCCAGAACAGAATATCAAAGACTCTTTTTTATTTTTCAGTTCTGGCTAAAGCTATGAAGTCATTCTTGTGAACATAGAATACCCCAAAAAGAGGCAGTTTCTGGGAAATTTAAACCTACTTCTAGTTTACAATTTCTTTTTTTACCACTGTTTATACATTACTTCTTCTCTATGCTTTGCATACATATATCAAAGCATCCTCTATCAACTTACCACAAGAAGAAATTGTTCATTTCTCCTTTGTGTTTTTGTAATGGATAGAGGTTCAAGACAAACAGGAATGGCTCAGAGTTATGGTAGGTTTGGCAGTCTCTAATGAGCAGAAATTTTCCTGTTCAGCACTGTGTTACTACTGGTAATGCCATATTATTTTGTTAGGACTTTATAAGATTAGGTCAATTTTTTTTTTTCCAGAGGACTTTGGGGTTGCCTTGCGCAGCCTGTATTACAGTATGTTATGTACTTATTATTTATGGAAAAAAAAATCCCAATCCAAATGCCACAAGCTTCAAAAATTATCACAACTGAAGTCTTATCCTGCCATCTATGAAATTAATAGCAAAGAGAATTCAACTTTTTCCCCCATTATTTCACAGGTTCTCAATCTCATTTTTCATCAAAACTGTTAATAATCCTGTCTAGAATTTATTCTTTATTACATTCTTAGGAAAGAGGCCACATAATTTTGGAGAAACAAGTTACTGAACATACACTTAACTTGTTAGCACTTTATGAGGAAGGGATTTCTATTATGCAGTGGATAAAGACTCAATATAAACAAGAGCTTATCTATTGGGTGATGTGAATTGAGATAAATTGTGTCATCCATCAAGCAAAGGGATGTGTGCCTATCAAATGAAAAGAAGTGTGTTTGACCAGGTGATTAATGCACATCCAGTCATGCAGGCATGCAAACAGCTTTGGTAGCATGACTGACATACCTGAAGAGTGCCAACACCTGATGAGAGACAGTGTATTTTTAAACAGCTCATAGCACCTCTGAAAACAAAAGTAATGATTTGACTTGCCTAAAAAGTGTATGCATATATCCTTGTTCATTTGGGTCTTCTTCATAATGAAATGGACAAAAAATATAAATGAGCCAGTTCAAGAACAAAGCTCAAAACTATCTTTTACAAATTAACCCCTTCCCAATAATTATATGGATAAATTCTTCTATAGCATGGAATTAATAGATTTGAAGCCAAAAGGACATTAACGTTCAGTAATCACTGAAAAACAGTGGTAACTTGGCCTTTTATAAACTTCACCCTAACCATGTTATACCTTTGTGTGAATCCAGATACTGATGTTCAGATGTGCAGACATAAGAAAAATGAGTTTGTTAGCTAAAACATAGCAAGAAATTAAATCTCTGTGATATGTTTTTTTTCTAAACTAATTTCTGTCCTTTTAATATTCCTGTAGAATATTTATTTTAGATTGCAGATAGTTTATTTGATTTGTGCCTCATTAAATAAAGACAATTTTTTTTCCATGTTTACTTTTCTGATTTTTTCCTCAAAATCTTTAGGAAGTGCACCTCAATGTTTTATTAATATTCTACTGTATTGTAGTGCCTCTTTAAGAACAGAGTAAAGTGGCTTACAAGAGACATAAGCTTCAGGCTATAGTAGGATGCAAATTAAGAGCATAAAGACAATATAGTCTGGATTTTTGAATAATTACGTTTTTATTTGAGATGATATATAAGGCTGCAACAAAAGTGCAGTAACTATACATACATATATATGTGTGTGTATATATATATATATATTTGCAATAAACAATAATATAACCAAAACCAAACCCACCATCAGTCTTCAAAAAGTACCACCCAAATACCTGAAGTTCACCAATAGAGACGTTCCACTGCATGTATATTCTGGGAGCTAAGTCTTCTCTCTTGTTTTGGTTAGGAACATTGATGAATTCTCCTTACATAATCTAGATCTAATTGTACATTGAACCCAAACAGCATCATGTTGTGCTGTCAAAAGTCTTGGCTTAGGAAGAAGGATTCCCAATCGTGATGAATAAGTCGCAGTGAGGAGTGAAATCTAGGTTTCTAACACTGACATTCACAGCAGTTGACACCCAAAATGTTTGTAACAGGATATGCACTAAAATTAATTTTGGCACTAACACAAGAATGAAGCAAAACCTCTGTAGGAAATAAGATCAATTTTCTTCATGTGGGGACGTAAGTCACACATTTGGGTCTATCTTGTTCGTTCCTCAAGATTGCCTCTTCTGCAGGCACACAACGAGGACATGCTAGTGTCAAAGTTTTGCATTAGAGGTTAAAAACTGGCGTGGGCTATGTGAGTGCTCTCTACAGCTTGGTTTACATGGTCTGAATCCATATCTTCCTAAGGAAGACTGTTTGCTGGCTTTAGATTTTTCCATTTTCTCTACAATATTAAAGAGATTGCTGCTTATCCAGAGTCCAGAAAATACCCTATAATAAAAATATTAAAAATACATGTTTTATAAAATAATAGCAAAATTCTTATAAACACAAATTTAAAAAACCACAGGGATGAAATCTTTGCCACTTAAATATCATCAGAGTGAGTGTCTGGTACTTAGGTCTGAGACAGAAATCCTCTTTGAGTGCTTTATAGGTTTTCTGGATGGTTGGATAAGACGGTTAAGCCTAAAATATTCATGGATGACTGATTTTATGCTCATATAGACATTCAGAATTGTCTTCCCTGAGTAGATATCTGCCTCTGAGAGCTGTATTCTGAACCCTGTTTAGACATCCAGGCTATCTTCTTTCCTCAAATATTTTAAGAGTTAATGGGAGCAACACAATAGAAGTTAAAAGTAGTGCCATCATGATCAAAAGAGTTTGGTACCTGGGAAAATAGGGGCCTTCATATAGCAATTTTATGATAGTATTACACTACTGTCAGTCAAGAAATCTGAAATATTAAATTAAAAAATGTTTTTACTCAGTGGTAATCCTTAAAAAGTTGGTTGTGATGTATTTCCCAGGGGCAGGTATTCAGCCACCACAGGAAAGCAGGACCCCATCTCACATAATGGTGACTTGGGAAGACAAACACCAACTCTATAAATGTCGCCCCTTTTTTCTTCTTCACCCAACTTAATATACTGAGCATGATGTCATATAGTACAGAATATCCCTTGGGTCACCTGTCCTGGCTGTGTCTTGTCCCAGCCTCCCACACAGCCCCAGACTCCTTGTCAGTATGGAAGTAAGAAAAGCAGAGAATGGCTTGGTGCTGTGCAAGCCCTGCTCAGCAATAATAAAAACATCCCTGTATTATCAACCCTGTGTTCAGCAGAAATCTAAAACACAGTCCCATACCAGTTTCTGCAAAGAAAATTAGCTCTACCTCAGCCAAGACCAGCACACTAATGAAAATGGGACTTTTAATTCATGTCCCTTAAGTAGTAACTATAGTACTGTGGATGCTTTTTACAAAATATTTTGTTTCCATAGACTGCTTGAACCAATCCTGTTACTAGGTAACAACAATGCAAATAAATTGCTAGAACAATCCATGTGAAGTAGGAAATAAGTCCCTAATTCATTACGGGTTTAACATAAATCACAGATGCATTCCTTTTATAGTTCATTAAGAGTTATTGGAGATATATGCTCAGTTCTTGCTGTGTAAAATACTACGTTTTGGTAGTGGGCCTTAGATGTGTCAGAAGGAAGTTTGACCACTATAGAACTGAATTTATAAACTGTTCAGCTATGCATTTTTATATACTTTAATCTGTAAGATGAATTTTTTCTTCCATGAAGATATTATTTTAGATTACTGAGCTTCCTTTAGACTTTTCTCTGCTGCTTAGCATCTTACAGAAGATTTATAACAACTTGTAGAAGCAAGTATTGCACTAGGAAAGGGAATACAATGCCTTTAAATTTGGAAAAGACAAAAGGTTTTCAAACTAAAACAGAAATAAAAGGAGTAGGACTGTTTCATTGTTCTACTAGGGTTCATTTATGCAGTGTTTGTTGGAAGTGATTTTTTTAGTTAAGAAATTTTTAGTTTAGAAATGTTCTGCATTCCTATAATTAGATGATTCACTGTGTAAAATTTAAAGAACATGCATATTATAATAAATGCATTTTTTTCTTTTTACAGGAACACAGAGGATTGTTAGCATTTTTTTAAACTGTCTTTTAAACTTTTGCATCTCTAGAAGTTCTATTCATAGTGCTTTTTATACTTTATGAAATATTGTCCTTCAATATGAAATCATTAACATTTCTAAGAGGGTCAAGGTGACAAGCTTTGTTCTTGCTTAGAACATAGCAGAAATACAGATGACAAGAAAAGCAGAAGAAACAACTGGACAGTGAATTTTAGTGTTTTAGAGAGGATCATGGACTCATAAACAGACACAGATTACTTCAGCAAGTCTTAGATGTCTGAACAGTGCAGTTGCTTGCTTAGAAAAGCTGTCTGTTTAACTTTTGCATCAAATGCAAATTACACATCACTTTATTCTTTCAAAATGCAATAACTTTACCATCATAATTTCTTCAAGACAGCAGATTTTGCAATCAGTGTGAAGGTCTTTACCCAAGAGTGTATAAGTGGCTTATTGAGTAAAAGCTAATTTAAAGACTTTGTAAGTGTTGAATGAATGTGAAGTTTCAAAGCAAAAGACAAAGTTAGTTGGATAAGAACAGTGGGATTTTTGCATCCCACTGACCTATTTTTGCTGTGAAGTCATTTAAATAAGTTCATAAATCTAGTCCTATTTTTTTGCCACCATTGTGAAAGAATTTTGATTAAAGAGCTTTACTAAGAATGGTTTTGGATTAAAGTATGATTGCACTTATTAAGATTCTTTTTAATACTTGATTTTCACAAGTGATGTGGAGAAAATTTTAATTTTAATGCCATTACTGAGAAAGGATTTTCAGAAAGGAGAAATAAGTTATTATAACAGAAACTTACAAGTCTCACAGGGTAGTGAAAAAATGAGGAATTGGGACCTTATTGGAACAAGTCATTAATTACTAAGGAAGGATATTAAAACCTGAGTTACAAACATGAGACCAGTTGTAATCACACAAGGTAAAAAGAAGATGGTAGACTAGCCTGTGGCAGAAGGTTCTTTGTTCTTACATTTAAGCTCTCTTAAAACATAGCCCATTACTTCAATAAATTGAATAAATCTTGTCAGCGGATCTGACCTGTCTTTAAAAATACCTTTACTGAACTGGGCTTCCTTGTAAACACTAGTGTCATCTACTGCTTATCAGTATAAGGTGGCAGTGGTTGTGTATGCAGCTGAGGTTCACTTGTTTAAGTTAAATAAAACTACTGATTTCAAGTTCTACCGAAGACAGACAGGTGTGGTTTTAAAAAAAATGTCATGAAGCAAGTCTGGGGTTCTTATTACCTTAATTCAAAAAGTTGAACCAATGTCCTTCAAACTCTGACCAAAATTTCTATCGACCTCAAGATCTTGGTTTACACTTTGACCATGTATCTGGAAAGAGGTAGACAGTGAAATCTCTTGAACTATGTGTAACTTTTTAATGATATGTCACCTGTTACTTTGTAGCCATCACAAAGATTTTTAAGGTTAAAAATCCTGAGATGTAGACATGCAGACATAAGAAAATTCTGCATTTAAATTAAAATATATGTTTTCAACAAGTCAGTCTCTATAAGATGCCAAACACTAAGAATCCACACATTCCTTGTGTATATTATTCCAATGGTTAATCACCTTCACAGCAAGAAAAGGCCATCCCTAAGATTCTGTGCCAAGATTTGGGCCCCTAACTTTAAAAAAGACATTGAGGTGCTGGAATGCACCCAGAGAAGGGCAACAGAGCTGATGAAGAGTCTGAAGCACAAGTTTGACAAGGAGCAGTTGAGGGAGCTGGGAGTGTTTAGCCTGGAGAAAAGGAGGTTGAGAGGAGAAGTTACTCGTTTCTGCAACTACCTGAAAGGAGGCTGTAGCAAAGTGAGAGTCTGTTCTACCAGGTGACAAGTGACAGAGAAAGAGGAAATGGTGTCAAGATGTGCCATGGGAGGTTCAGGTTGGATAACAAGAATGCACTGGATAACAGGGTGTTCAGGGAGGTGGCAGGAGTCTTTTGCAACCTTAACGTTTCTATGATTTTACTCTGTTATTTATAGACAACATATTTTCACTACTTTGAGTTTTATGAACTTTAAAAGCATTTTTAAACATAAATAATGTATGATATAGATATGAAAAACTTCAAATAATAGAAAATGCAATAATCAAGGAAACAGGTTAAGAAGATTATCATTGTTCTGTTTCTCATTTGAATATATAGATATTTTGAAGTCCTTACCCTAGCAAAAATTCCAATGCACATTTTATCTGATAAAAGCTCAAAGTAGAAGGAGAAGCATTAATATTGTGGAAACAAGCATACCAAAGGAAAATCTCAAGTAAGTTCAATATAGTCTGTATCACCTTGGTTGTGGATAACAGCAGAAAGCTCATTACAGAGGAGATTTTTTTATGATGATGAGAAAGAAAAATGCTTACTCAACAGATACACCAAAAAGAAAAGGCTGTTAAACCCTATACTACAGAAACAGTGAAAGTTAGTTTCGCAGTTTTTCTCACACTAGAGTTTACTATAAATTATGCTGAGAAAAGAAAAACAGGATTTTTTGTGTGTGTGTGTGTGTTGTGTGCTACAACTGAAATATAGAAATTATCAGTAGAATGGATACTTATGCATTTCAATATCCAAGCCTCAATATGGTAAGAAAATTTAACACTCAGTCATTACATTATAATTTCAGAATAATTTCCTTATATTGAAATAAATAATCAAGGGTGGAATAAAGACATTCAGTATTACTAATTTTATAGTAATTGTCCTAGTACTATAAGGAAAGTAGAATTCTCACAAACATTCTTCAATTTAAAAAAAAATCATTAAGTTTAGGTGGAAGAAAGCTATGACATATATTTTTCTAGAAGGGTTAATTTCCTAGAATACATTTAATTTTCTAGAAGCACTTCTACAATTTTTTTTCTTATGTAACTACATTAGAAATCTCATAACTAAAGTAAGTTCATTTCAATTCCTACAACGTGTTTTAATCACCAAGTTTTAAAATAAAAATGTATGTAGACACTTAAATTTAAATGGAACATTTCAATCTAAGCAAAAGTTAAGACCTTACATATTTCTTTATTTCCCTCTATTATAAAAATCCTAAACATTACCTGAAAACAGCTTCAAAACTGAAATGTTAAAACTGTGTAACACCAAGTGGTTAAGTAGTTTTGTGGTCCACTTAATAGTTCCTTTATGAGTTATGATAAAGGTCTCAAAACAATGCTTGGTCAATTTAGTGTAAAGCTTAATTTCATAATCACATAGAGAAAGGTGCTTAGCTTCCCTGCAAAATTAAGAGATTTTAAAATACAATAATGTGTTACATGTGTATGTATTTTATGCAAGACTATATACAGTCATATGTTGGCATAAACACAAGTGCTCATACTTACACACAGAATGACTTTCCAAGGTACTGTAGTTATCAGTTTTGAAAAAAAGCAAAAGTAGAAGACCAGGCTGCTACTCTCTTTCTTTAAGGGTGACTTTGTGACCTTTTTTCCCATTTTACACAGTTTCCTTATCTTTACCATGACTGTTGCATTAATAGCCTGTGATTGGCACAGTGGCAAGGTATTTTTGCAGCATGGTCTTCAACCCCATGTTACCTTATTTACTGTTACAGTAAGGGATGTTTTTTGTTACCCTGAGGAAGCAGAAGTGATCTTCACAGTTGTCCTGTGATACAAGTCACAGATGGACTAGTGAGTAAAATAAAATTTATGAAAATTAATAATACAAACTGTATCATTAGTTGTAACTTTGGTAATACTGGTCTTTTCAATGCTTAAAAGAAAATAATGTTGATAGAATGAAGAACTATAAATACAAAGATGCCAATTCATTTATTGTGCCTTACATGATCGTTAACATTTGTCATGAGGTAAGGAAGAATATTGTATCCCTAGTTCTCCTTATTTAAGCTAGCATCTAGAATGAAAAAATGCCAAATCTTAACGATCCAACAGTGCTCTCTGGTGGCGTGAAAACAAAGGCATTGTATCCTCTGTAAAAAAATTACATAAGTCCAGTACACAAGTCCTTGAAGACAGATAAGTGACAGGAAGTCTCAACATGTTCCCCTGTGATAAGAAAAATAGAGCAATAAACAACTTTAAATCCACCAAGGCATGAAATGTGAAACCTGGCTTAATAAAATAATGTAAATAAAAATATTAAAAATAATATCTTTTGTCCAGCAGATGTTTTAGGCTTTAAATGTTTACAAGGAACATATTCTTTCAGCATGCAATGCTAATCCAAAAAGTGAGAGAAATATTCTGCATAGTAGTATATTTTACCATTAAATAATTTTGAATGTTAAGAAGCAGTTTTTTGGTTTAAATTTTATTCCCTTTTTTTGGGGAAGGGAAAAAAAAATTAAAAAAACACAGAAAACTCCTCATAGCTAAAGGAAATAGAGTGGAGAGGTGAAAGAACAGTTGTAAACCAGAGTCACTAAGCTGCCATGTCCAAAACAGTTTCCTTTTCTATTTTCACACAAAGATTCTTTCTTGGATTCTCATTAAGTTTTTTACAATCATAGGTAGATTTTATTCACACCAATTAAAAATTGTTAAGGCATCTTCTAATGCACTCCTTCAATTTTCTCTAGCTGATTTGTTTGGGGTTTTTTTCTGTTAGATTTTTTTTTAACCTTTGAAGACTGGGGGACTTAAATATGTTGTAGCAATATAGTAAGAAGTAAAGGAAAAGACAGAAAAGGAATTTCTGTGGAATGTAGCCCAAAACCCCTGACTGACGCTGTTTTACACCACGACACAGACTTCAAACTTCAGAAGGCTGAAAATGACTCCTTTACTTTTGGGATGTGTCTCCCTTATATACTATTTTACACAGACCAGTTTGACTGGTGACAAAAAGACAAACCTCTTCAATCACATTGGTCAGACCAGAGGGACATCAAGAAGAAGTCCCTCCTAGGAAAAGGAGTGAAAAACAAGGTTACAACTACAAAAACATGTCTCTTGTTTACAGAAAATTCCCTGGGAAAGGAATTTCAGAAAACCAAAATATCTCAGACACAAAACCAGGGCTCCACCTGATCACGAAGATATTGACATCATAGAAAAAATCTCTGATAATTAGTTTTGCTGCGGTTAAAGTAAAAAAAAAAACAACCAAAAACTTTCCATTGCTTTCTGAGATCAGAGTTATTCTGAAATTATTCCATATGTATTGAAAAAAACATTCTTAGCCCCAGTACTGATACACTAGAAACATTAATATTGATACTATTTAAGTGTTAAAAGATATGGAGAAACTGCTGGCCAGACAAAGGAGAAACACCTAAGAAAGTTAATTGGAACATTCCAGATAAAGAGAACAGAATTGGTAATGCTGTTTATAAGAATAATGCCTTCTACATATATCAAGATAGAACTTAGGAGTCTAAAGCTACAGGAGAAAGAGAGGTGCACGCAGAGAACTTTAACTGCAAGGAACAAAGAATGAGCCCATAATGGACTAAGTGTCTCAAGTAAAACACCAGTATAGATATAGGGAAAAATAAACACTGTGAATTTAAAATACAGGAAAACAGTGTTCTTCTGAAAGCAAGCATAAATGAAACTTTTTTCCTGCAGTGTTTGTTACCTTAAAAGAATTCAAGGCACACATCTGTTTCAGTGAACTAAAGATTGTGCTATAGAACCCAAAAAACCAGAGCCAATTTTTGAAAAATTCTGGGAAATGGATAAGAATTGTACAAATTAAGTTTTCCTGAAATATGTATTTGAACTGATAAGTCATACTCTAGTAATGTCTCTTCATACCAAAGTTTTTCATTTATTTCAGTCTATTAACTTTTGGGGTAGGTGGGGAGTAGATGAATGAAACCCTGGAGAAGGGTAAAATTACACTGTCATACTGTCTTGAGCTGGCCTTACAAAAACAAGCAAAAAACCCCATTTAATTGTTTTTAATTTTTAATTTTACTTAGACTTGAAAACTATTCTGACTACATGTTCTTCAATCTTTTTTTTTGCTATGAAAATATAAGATTTCCATAGGCATAGGATTAATTCTACATTTACCTTTCTATTTCAATGAGAGGTGAAAACAAGGTGAGGACTGACTTGACTAGACAGTTTTCTGCTGCCATGTATGGGCTTGCCCAAAGATGACCTGTCTGTTTTGTACTTTCCTGCCGTCCAGAAAAGCACAAACCCCATTTTTGTCAGTGCTGATCAGATGCTTTTGAGTATCCTGAGGCACAATATTTTCTTTACTACTTGTGTTTAGCCAACTGACTCGAGCTTTTCTAATTTACAGAGTTACTTTAAGAAGTTACTGCAGGATGTAGGGGAAAAAATAGGGAAGTTCTGGGTTTTTTGAAAGTTTTCTTCATCTTACTTTTTCTGGCACAATATCATGTCCTGCCTCCCTAAAAAGATAGAAGGAAGAAGACCTTTCCAAAATGTTTTGTGAGGATGATGAAATAGTATTGTTGGGTTTACTTAAATGGAATATTACATGATCAGATTCAAATAAAACTGAATGACTAAATTAGGCACTGGTGTTTCCAGTAAAAAACATGCAAGTACATTTTTGTCAGAACTAGCTACATATCTGCAGAAAGGCATTCATCAGTCTTTAGTGTGAAGGTTGAATGGGAATGGTGATAGTCACAGTCAAGGACTACAGTCTGTGAAAAGCAAAGGAATTAATAAAAGAAACAGTTTGAATACTTAGGACTGTCTTACTAATGTTTGCCTCTATTAATTAGAGTTGTGTTTTCAGTGTTTTAAGATAACATCCTTCCTAAAACTCAGTTATATCAGTGAAGAAATAATGTGAAGGGGGAAATTCTGCTTCTGAAAAATATCAGGGAATATTTAATTTTGATAAACTTTTTTGTTTGTTTCCTTGTGACAATAAGGGGGAAGGTGGTGGTATAACTTGTGATATGCAGAAAATGAAGTGAAAAAGGAGCAAAAATGGGAGCAAAAGCTTAGGAAAGAATGTTCTGAAACTAGTACTTTTCAGGAGTAGCATATTAATAATAAAAGGATAAAATGCCACTGGAAAAGTCAAGGTGCTATGGAGACTGAATTGCACAAGATTTATGTAAATACTTATGATACACGATTTATGAAATATTGTACCAGTCTTGAAAATAATTTATCATTCCTTCCTCACCCCCTGATGAAATAGAATTCTTAATTTACAATTAATCAGCGTAAGGCCAAGTAGTGAATGTTTCATTTACATTAAAAATGTTTAAGAAAAGATCAACACAAGAGATAAAGAAAACACAGGAGAGGGGAGGTGAAAACCACAAAGTGAATCATTATTTGTGATAAGATATATATGTCATTGAAACTCAATTCCTGCAGAGAAAAAACTGAAACAAGAATATAAATAAATAAAAACAAGAGAGTGTCAATGTTGAAGAAATAAAGAATGTGAATTGAAAAGCTTTATTCCAAGAAAATTTCCCAAAGGTAGGGAAATTATTAGATAGCTTATCAATGTCCTGTTTGCTTATCATTTTACACTTTTCCCAGTTTATTTCCTGTTTTATAATCGATAACTCAGTTTCTGATATGAAAAAAAGTATTTTCAGATGGAAGACACTCTAAAATTTAAAACAAGTTAAACTGAGAGGTTCTGGGACATCAGGTTCTCCTTAAGTGTTAAATAGAGTTAAACTGGTTCATGCAAGCTACCTTTTCAGGAAACCTGTGTCTTATAATAAATTTATGTGACTCGGTTTCTGTATTTGTGAGCTGATACAGCAATGTGGATCCCCAGACAGATTTTATCATCTGTGAGACAATGACACAGCAAAAGATACAGGCGTTAGTACTTTCCAATGTAACAACAGGATGCAAAATATTTGATTTATTTATGAAGGCTATTGATAAATTGAGCTTTCCCCTCTTGAAAACCAATGGTGGTTGTCAACATATCAAAAAAAAAGGTTTTCTAATGTACTGCTGTACAATTGAATAGCATGATAGGAAAGAAAAGAATGCCACAGCCTCCAAATTACTGTACAGATATTGTTAATTTGCTATTGCTAAGGACCAAAAGAATTTGGGTTAAATTCTAGATTAGTGTGGCCATAGGGATCAGAGAAATAATAATCATATTACCTCATTAGGTGTCAGATATTATTGGTTTGGGCCCATTTTAAGCTAAGATAAATCTCTTTAATATGTCTATAAACATTCTCCAACAGATTTGACAAGGTATCTATGCTTGTATAAGAGGGGAATAAAATTGATAAGTACCAGCAACACCTTAAACCAAATGTTTGTGGATATAATTCACTGTACAATCACAGAACCATAAAAATATCTAGTCTGGAGTAAACTTCCAGGGCCTATTTGATCCAGAATTCTGCTGAAAGCAGGGCCTTAAACTAGTTTTTCCAGGGTGCTATTCTAGCACCTTGTTAAGATAAATCCTGAGCACTTCTGGAGAGCTAAGTTCCATCATTTCTCCAAGCAACATATGACAATTATTTTTGTTTGTCACAATGAAGTATGTATTATCTTCATACAGAATTTCCCTTAATACAATCTGTGCTTGTGGATTTTTGTCCTCTCACTGTGAATTCTTGTGAAGATATTCATCATCTTCTCTGCAACTGCCTTTAATTTAATGGGTGTGACTGGAATATGGTTCCCCTCCATCTACACCAGATCAGACTTCTGTTCTCAAGGTGGAACAGACCCAGTTTCTTCAACCTTTTCTTCATATCTTCCCAAGATATCTCATCATCTTGGCAGTCATGTATGGATATATCTATGTCTCTCTTAAAGTAGAAGAATCAGTTTACTTTTCCATGTGACATACCACATGTTGAGTAGTGTGGAATAACCATATCCCACAGTCTGCTGATACATTTTTCAGATGCACCCTTGGAAGCTGTTGCCCTACCTGGCTCCAAAGACACACTTCTCAGTCATACTGAGCCCCGGGAATCCTAGGACCTTTTAATCAGATTTGCTCCTCAGCTATCAGTCCCTAGCCTTTAGATACAGAGACTGTAATTACTCTGTCCCAAGTGCAGGATTTCACATTTATTTTCTTGTTAATTTTTATGGAGTTCCTGCTGGTCTGTTTTCCAGCCTGCAAAGATCACACTGAGTGTGACTCCTCTGTCCAGACTCATGTACTTCTCTTCCCAATTTGATGCCATCCACAAAGCTGGTGTGGGTTCAATTTCCGTCGGTTTTCCTATTCCTCAGTCCAGTCCATATCTTAGTAGGTCACAAGCAAGGAAACTGTATGAGAGATCAGAACCAATGCCTTACTGACTCAAGTCAGATCATACCCCCAACTCTCCCCTCATACACGTAGCTCATTGTTTTACCATAGAATGCAATTATGTAGCGATCAAAAAAATATTTATTTTAGTCAGGTATTAGTATCATGAATTTTAATCATTCAATGATGATCTGAATTATCTGACTTAATTACCTGATTATGCTGTGTTTAAGTATTTCTATGACCTTTTCATATCCAATTTTCATATCTAAAATTAATTAAATACTTCTATCATGAGGTAACCTTTTACAATGTGAGATCACTCACTTTATACAATTTATCTAGTTAATTTAAACCTGAGATTTTAAATTTAGTTCACAGAATACTTGTCAAAAAGCTGTCTTTTTTATTTTTTTGACTTAGCACATTCTTAATGTTGAATATAAAGTTAAGATCTATTATTCATTGAAAATCATAGACCTTTTCATGACAGATATACTTGTACTGGAGGCTTAAATATGTACTTAAAATATTCTGTCCAAATGATAAATTTTTCAAAACTAGTATATATGTGCACTTCTTCCAAGCTAGCCTTGCATGTTTAGTTTTATAAATTGAGTTTAATTTGCAGCTACCAATCATTTTCACTCCAATATTTTCCTTTTGATTATATTGAATATTTTCTTTTGGAAAGATCTTGGCTTGGTTACAGTGAAAATAGTGAAATAACTTGCAGTGAAAACATGGCTTATACTGAAATTTTAGTGAAGATGATAGAGTTAGGAATAGCATAAACTAAGTGTACCATCACTAAAATTCCTCAGCATTCTTCTTTTAGTCCTTAAGTTAACATGTTACTTAACCATGTGTTTAACTTTTACTCAATGCTTAAGTTAAAACACACAAAATGTTAGAGATCAAGGATTTTTTTTCTTTCAACATCCTGTTCTAAATTTGTAGTCATTTTCTTATGACTCGTAAAAGTCTAATGTATATAAGTATATATTTTGTCACAGGCATGTATTTACTTTTCCAGTTGAGCAGGGTTAAGGAACTTGTCACAAAATTTTGTCTCACCAATCATCTCTTCAGAAATGTGTGTTAAGAGATGTGTTAAGCACATCACAGTGTTCTACACTGCTCGATCTCAACTGAACATGCTCTAGAAATTTGCAAAGAATTTTTTAATCTATTTCTACAGAAATTAAACATTAAATTGTAATTTTAAAATATTTATTACAGAATAATTTGCCTAAGACTTTCCTAGAATCTGAATCCGGTGGGGTTAGGTCTTTTAGGCATATGCAGTAAACACAGTTTTTTACTGCAGTCTCTGGAAAATGATAATTTCTTCTATGTTGAATTCTGAAAGCAAATTTATTATCTTGACTAATATTATGAAGCTGGGATGTTTTAGTCTGTATGTTTAAAGAATCCCTTATCAAATTGTTTTGTAATATCATGAGACTATGAAGATAAAGAAAAGGGGAATGTGATACTTCATTTTATTGTGCCGTGTTGCTTCTGATCATCCCCAAACAGTTCAATAAAGGCTGGGAAACTGACCTAATAATTTTGTCATTTTTGTCACTTAGGATGACAAGCACAGACATATGAAGTACTGTGTTCAGTGTACAGATACATCAAAAAATAAAGAGCTCCAGAACATGATGTTTTATTGTTGCTTATAGATATAAAAAATGGTTTTATGTGAACTATTGTATTTACTTTGTATCATCCTTATTTCTTCTTTCTTCCATGAAGAACTTCTGATACCTTTCTTTTAAACCTATTATTTATGTGTTTGAAGACAATTGTATCAGTCATCCTTAAATTCAACAAGTCCACATCTTCCAGTGACTCCTGATAAGTATTTTCTAGGGTCACCCTTAGTCATTTTCATTGGGAGTATTTCTACCAGAGATTAATAACTACTCCCTGTGTCTTGGTTTACACATCTTTATTTTTTTCAATAGCAAAGAAAACCTGATTTGAGCATGGTTAAGTCCTGTTTAAATTGTTATGCACCATAATCTGCAGCTTTGCAAACCTTCTGTTTATCCAGTCATTCCTATCTCATATTTCTTCAAGGAATTCTGCTTATGTGTGTGAGAGACTTCATTGTTATAGAATCAGTTCATATTTTAGAGCACTTTTAAAACATTAAATTTAATTTGAAATGCTAAATTTGTGTTATGATGTGCTTTTAATCCTACTCTGCTTAAGATAAGCTTGAAATTTAAAGTCAAAATGTATGTCATTAATTGGAAAGCAACCTAGTACTGATTTTAAAGAAGCTTTCTGTTGAATTGAAATGATAATATGGTATCTAAAAAAAATCTAACATATTATCTCTTGTCTGTCAGTGGACAGCAAGAATCATCAATCAATATAAAACAGGGAAAGTATATGATGAATTTTTTCCAAAAAATCTCTTCTAACATTCATTCAGCTACAGTTCAGAGATTTCCTGTTGCATTCTTCTGGTCTAACATGTCATGTTTAATGAAAATAAAAATGTTCTTATACATTACATTGTAAATAGTGGAAAAATTCTTTAATTTTTTCTTTTGACATGCAAAAATATATTAAAAAAAACAAAAGTAGTATTTCTGAAAGCACTCCACAAATTTCTGAGGGTTACTTGCCAAAATTTATTCTTAGAAATAGTTTGAATGGCTTCCAGATTTCTCATTTTCTTAAAGAATATTACAGACTCTGTGTGAATATCAAAGACATCTGTGAAAAACAGATAATAAATACCCATCTTTTATGTAGTGTAATTACTGAAAAGCAGCATTATATTTTCAGTCTGTCTCCTGATGACAGTCACATATTTTTGCTTTTCCCATCCTTGAATTGAAAAAAACACCCCATAAATAATTGAAATAAATCATTATTTTAAGGTGATTTAAATTCTCTCATTAGCTTATACATATTGGTTGTAGGTCATATCGGACTGGCTTTGAGGATATTTGCCATTTTTTATGATGTTTTTTAGAGCAGTATAAGGCAGCATTTACCATCAGGTAATTATTCACAATTAGAATTTAAACTGATTGTTAATGGGAAGAGCCTGCTGGCCATTCTGGAAAAATTGTTGCCTTGGCTGAAGTATTGCCTGAAATGAAGAACAATCTCTGACCACCTGGGAAAAGGCCTTAAAGACAAGGGCAGAATGAAGGTTGTATTATCATCACTTTCTTTCATGAGTAACAGATAAATGTAAGAAGAAGATTCTTTAAATTAAGTTCTTAATTCAGTAAACTAAAGGGTACATAAATCACTGCATGCTTCTTTTATGTTATTTTATTTTATTTGATTTGATTTGATTTGATTTGATATTGATGTGAGGAGCCATAAAGAAGTTATGTTTCTGGTTATAAGGGAAAAATACTGAAATGAATACATTTGCTGAAATACTGACAGTGAAAATGCCTGCCAGACTGGAACTGTTAGACTGGGAACTAGTCTTTTATGAGCACAGTTGGTACTTTTCAAGTACAGCTGGGTACCTAGAAACATTCTAGATACATTCTGAGATACCAGCAATAAGCCAAACTGCAGAGAATTGTAACAGTGACTTATAGTCTGAAAAGGTGAAAAATATGAGAAAAGGGGAAAATATGAGAAAGTAAGAATCAGTAACTGCAACTGGCTGTTCTAACAGCAAGAACAGGAAAACAGTCTGGAAAAATAAAAAAGTTTATCCCATAGATCAGAAAATAGCATTATCTATTGGGTTCCAAGTGAAAAAATATAAATTACCATCATCTATTTGCTGCTTGAAGTGGTAATGTCCTGTGGACTCTTATGCCTCTATAATAAAATAATGATTTCTTTTTCATCAAAAGTGGATCTTCTCTTTCTGAGAACTCCCTGTGCTGCGTATACATTGCCATTTCCTCAAAAGTCTGTGTGAACGTTTTACGAGATCTTGAGCTCTCATTGGGGACACCCAGCTGGCTCCAGACTGATGTGGGTTGGCTCCCATCTGGGCCTTCCCCTGGGCTTGGTTCAGTTACTTCTCCCTCTTCTGGGACAACTGAGTCCCCTCTGGGTTTGGTCCCCTTCTGAAGTCTATTTAATGCACTTTGCTATTGGATCTATTTATATAATTAAACTTTTTTTTTAAAAAAAAGCTTTGTATTTGCTGTTACATTATTGATAAGTCACTTTAGTACTGATAAGTGTGTAGTAACCTGTGATTTTATGAATTGTTGTTGCTGCAGTTAACTATTCCTACTGTTATTGCTGCAATACTGTTGATTGTTGCTGTTATTGATTACTGCCACACTATTTATTGCTGATAATAAAATAGCTGAATATATGTATATATTTACTTTGTTAATAATACATATATACTTGCCAGTGATGATTTTTTTAAAATTTCTGATAATGTTTAATCAAGTAGGGAAATTCAGACAATAAAATTTCTGCATGTTTGTGTTTTCTGGATTCCTATGAACCCACAGCTGTGATCTTTATCTCTAGCAGGCTGGATAATCCTTTAGCTTGTGAGACCTGAAAACAAATTTTATTTTTGAATCTAGACAAATAGAAGAATGAGAAACAAAGATTGTTAATGATTTTTGCCAGGCTTGAATTCTGTAAAGAACAATAAATAGAGCTTTAAAGACATAAAGGGATTCTCATGTACATGTCTTTTAGCAGAGATTCCATTTTCTCCTATGATTCGTTTACACATTGTGCTGGGTTTGGTTGAGGTAATTTTCTTCACAGTGGCTGGCATGGGGCTGTGTTTTGGTTTTGTGCTGAACACAGGGGTGTTGATATAGTGATGTTTTTGTTATTGTTGAGCAGGGCTTATACAGAGTGAAGGCCTTTGTTTTTCACACTGCCACACCCAGGTAATGGAGTGGAATGATGAAGTTTTTCTTCTACCATTACCATGATGGGGCCCTGCTTTCCTGGAGATGGCTGAACACCTGCCTGCCCATGGGAATAATGGACTAATGCTTTGGTTTTGCTTTGCTTATGTGCATGACTTTTGCTTTCCCTATTAAACTATCTTTGTTGAGATCCATGATTTTCCCTATTTTATCTTTCTCTCTTTTATCTCACTGCTGGGAGAGTGAGTGAGTGAGTGAGTGAGTGAGTGAGTGAGTGAGTGAGGCTTGGTTGCTGGCTGGGGTTAAACCATGACAATCTTTTCTGGCATCCAATTTGTGGTTCAAAGTGTTTGAGACAAAGATCTGACTGGGATGTACCCAATTAAATTTGGGTGTACTAGATCTGAATATCTATTAGTGCTGCTTAGCTAGTAATCAGCAGGTTTCTTTGCTTGCCATGGGGCTCACTTTTCTGAGTCTGTATTAGAGTCACTTGTTAGTGGCTGCTTTTTGCTTTCACTGCTTGCTGTAGTGCAGTACTTCTTATCACCTTACTGATTTGTGCCCGAGAACGTTTTGATAGCAACCATTGGAGAGGTGCCTGGGCTGGCAGGTGGCCAGGGTACTGCTGTTGTTTCTGTGCTTCTGTACTGGACAAGCTGGAATGTCAGAATTGGAATTGGAGGCACTGTCACATATGAAAGGATCCCATACCAGGGCAGGTGGGTGCCTGAAGGAGGATGTGACCCTGTGAAATTCCTGTGACAGAGCAGGCCTGCTGGCCTCCCAGAGGACCCACACTGGAGAGGCTTGTGAAGAACTGCAGCCCATGAGAAGGAGCCATGCTGGACAAGTTCAAGGAGAACTATCTCCCGTGGATGAGACCCATGCTGGAGCAGGAGAAGCAAAGATCCACTTGTAGCCGTGGTGAGACAATGCTGGTGCTGCTGGGCCCGTGCAGCCCACAGAGGACTATGGTGTGAGCTGTAATGGTGAACTATCCTATAACAGGAACCCCTTGCTGTAGCCAGGCTGGGGACAAGGGGAGAAGTTCATTGCAATGTTAAACCCTAAAATCAGGGCCAAAAGGACCATCAGTGGAGATTGTGATGGACTTGTCTTAAAATTTTTGTAAGCCATGATTTGAGTTGATTATTACAGGAATTATTAGAACAGGAACCACCCAAACCAACACAGGGAGAAGCCTTACAAGAAGCAGTTTCAGTGCAGCAGTGACCTGACCTGAGCTGGCTTTGGTGTCCAGTAACTCCAGATCACACAGCACCTCTCTTTTCTGAAGTGACCACCATAAGAGATGGAGCCCAAAGTTGTGGACTAAATTAATTCAAGAGGGAAACAATATCCGAGTATTATATTAAAGAAGAGGAAGAGAGGTGGTGGGTAGTGATGTACTGAATGCTGTGGGACCTGAACATGATGTAAATAGTATGGACTAAGGGATGGAATGTGCAGGTTTTGGCTGGAGTAGAGTTAACTTTCTCTCCAGTGATTAGTATGGAGATGTGGTTTGGATTTGTGCTGAACACAGGGTTGATAATATAGAGATGTTTTTGTAATTGCTGAGCAGGGCTTGCACAGAGCCAAGGCCTTTTCTGTTTGTGCTGCACCCTGGCAAGGGAAATGGGGGTGCATGGGAGATTGGGAGCAGACACAACCAGGACAGGTGACCCAAATGAACCAGAGGGATATTCCGGACCATGTGACATCATGCTCACTGTATAAAGTGGTGGGAAGAACGCCACTGAACAAAAATATATAATTGTGCATGGCATTTAAAACAACATGAGAGCAGTACAGGTGTCTTAGTGGATTTAACTAGCAGCACTAAATAATCCTAATAAAAGTTATATGTTAATAGAAATTAGCACTAGTAAGCACTCACTAAAAAAAAAAGAACCAAAAAATATTTATTAGGCTTAGAACATACCAGAGAACTGAATTAAAATCTAAAGCTGAAGCAAGCCAGAGGTGTACAATTTACACCTGGAGATGTTTGACAGACATGACTGTGGATGATCATGGTGCAAAACTTGTGGTTATGGCAGAAAAACTGCTCAATAAAATCAGGAACCAAATAAGATTCCCATCCTCACATTGCCTCATTCTTTAGAGGTGGGGTGCATGAATTGTACCAAGAACAGCGCAGAAGCTCTGAACACATTTATGCTGAGATGGATGCTGTCAGTCAAGTGTATGCCACTGATAATGAAAAAGAGAAATTACTGTTTGGGAATGATTTGTTATTGAAGTTCTGTCCACTTCTCAGCTTAATCCATAAAACCGTTTGAGTCTAGTGAAGGAACAATATCCCATGTAGTAGGCTGATAAGAGAGAAAGTAGAAAATACTGTTATTTGCTGTCATGGGAAGATCAGCAGCTGCTGCTCTCTCTTTTTGGCACTGTAATGGCTAAGAGAGGCTCTTTCTCTGCCTATCCTGCCTATCATTTAACATGGAACTATCATTTCCCAACTCACCACTTATATCCTGTATCCCTACTTATGAGCTCAGCTCTCTGGAGCAAAGAAATTCATTAACAGTGTGTTTTGGATTTGTGTGGCAAGGTTTTTGCAGTAATGTGTATGTGTGTGTGTGAAGGGGGAACATACAGGGGTTGCAACTATAAGAAAACACCAGAAGCTGTCCCTATGTCAGACACAGCCAGTCCCAAGATGGACCTTCTCTTGCAAAAACTGAACCCATTAGGGATGTTGGTAGTGCCTCTGTAGTAATTTATTTAAGAAAAGGAAGAAAACAGTGCAGAATTGCAATTGTGAGAGAGAACTGGTAACACATGAGAGAAACAGCCTGGCAGACACCAAGGTCAATGGAGAAGGAGGGAAAAGAGGAGATCTAGTTGTCAGAGCAGATATTCCCCTGGAGTCTGTAGGGAATACCATGGTGACACAGGTTGATCCCTGCAGCCCATGGAAGACAACACTGGAACAGATATTCACCACCTCACACTGAAATTTCAGAAGAAATCATGTCCTTATCAACAAAAAATATTTATCTATAATAATTAAATAATCAACAGGACTAAAACATTCTCAAGAATGTGCTGTTGACACATTGCAACACATTACAGACACTACCAGATTAGTAATTCTGACAGGTTGAACAGTCACTTTTCCTTTGTGGCAAATCTATGCAATTTCAGGATGAGTAACCACTGTGCATGCTCTGAATAAAATAACTGTGCATATATGTGTTAATCTCACTACATTTGTATAGTGTAAAGCCCCTACAAACATTTCAGGAGTATAGGACAGAATCTATTTATATAGATCCATTTGATTCCATAGAGGCACTAGGCCCAGACTATAATTATTTTCCTTTTATAAATCATCTCTGCCTGTGCAGTAGGTCTGCTGCTGTTGGTACATCTCTGCTCTGCCAGCCTTTTCATATTACAAAACAAATTAGCTCAATATAAAAAGTACAGAAGATAAGCACACAAATCCTGCTGATAATGGCTAACAGGATTTGTCCTATTTCCTCCTAACATCCACCTTAAAATTTTACTTCTAATATTCTTTCTTGCTATCTGTGGTTACACTGTTTGACATTAATACCTAAAATGTCCTTAAATATTATTGTTATGCAGACAACATACAGATTTGTTGCTACTTTAGGCTGATAATTCCTTGACAAATCCTGTTTCTGCACTTAGAGAGTGTTTGATGGTGATTCAGCCGTGGATATATTCCAGCAATCTGTCTCTTTACATCCTGTTGGCTAAGTTATTATAATATTTCCATCTGCTTCTAAAAACTGTATGATGACTTCTGTCTTTGCTTAAAATTTAAGTAATTACCATACAACATAAATTCTTTCAAGAATTATGGTTTATCACCTGAATCCATTTCTGGTTTTTTTTAGACTGAAAAAGTATCAGTTACCTAGAACTACTGTTCCAAGAAGTTTCTAACAGAAGGTCACGGGCTTCAGAACTAAGGTATTAACACAACCAGGGTTATTAATACATTTTGACTCTTTTACAAAAAGTCTGTATAGTGAATACGGATAGGAAAGATAACCTTTCTATTCTTAGGGATCATCTGTTTCAGAATGGTTAATGCTCTTACTCTGTGGGATTAAATATAGCCTTGTATCTGTATTTCATCTTCTCTATTCTTTCACTCAAATATTTTGCTGTTATTACGGACTTCATCTAATGACAGATGATAATTTTTCTGAAATATTTTTATGACAACCTAATAGAATGAGAAATATACATTAAGTCATTGAAGACAAGCATGTAAAATTTTTAAAGTAGCAATAATTTGTTATAATAAGTCACTCTTGTTTTATGAGAGTCATTTAATTGACATTTGAAGGAAATTCACAAACTGAGTTTGAATACTATAATAGAAAATTCTTCCCTAACTAAGGGTATAGTAGCTAGTAGAAAATTATTTATCTTTCGATTTGAGAGAGAAACTTCCTGCATTTTGTAAAGTGGTCAGTTAGTTTAGGTTTAATCCAGAAATACTTTCAGACATGATGATTCAGTGAGACACAGCACCTTAGTCAAACAGCCAGACTTGTTTTAGGAACAGTTTTGAGTTAATTCAAATATGGAATTTGCATAACTGAGATTAGAACAGATTTGACCAGAATGCAGTGGAAAATTTAAAAGAATATTAGACATGATGAAGATATCCCATATTGTCTAGGTGGGATTCTAATGCTTTGATGTGATCTAAACAAATGTTGGTAGTAGAAGTAAAGACCGTGTTGTCTTTGTCATTTAATCGAGATATATTAAAACAGAAGAAGCAGCAAAGTGTATTTTGAGGGAATAACAAAAATACCCCATTTTTTATTAGATAATATACTTTAATATATCTAAAGATGAATGGCAATGTAATGTCTTCATTTTCTTGAAAGCTAAAGAAAAGCTCTCTCAAAAATAAATTAACCAATGAACACTGGTTTTAAATAGTACCACAAACGCTAAAGGAAATGATCTCATTGAAAATGTGCTGGGGGTGAAGGCTGGGGAAAATTTAGGGAGAATTATTTGGGATTTTTTGTGGGGGCCTGGATTTTGATTTGCAATTTTAAAATATGTTGATTTTTGTAATGTTATTCAATTATTTGTGGGTTATAAAAAGTGAGTTACATTATGTTATAAATGAAAAGTAGCCAATCGGACAAAGAGAATAAATTTTCTTTTTCCATTTTAAAATCTATCTGGGACAGCCACGAAAACAACATTCGAATGTTGGGTGAAACAGACGACTGACAGCAGGGCTGCTATCTCGCACTGTTCCACCCTTTGCTGGTGTTTGGGCTGGGGTTCTTATACTGCATTTTGTGCCTCCCGGCAGCAGAGGTACTGTGTCTTCAAATTCAAACCCAGTCTTTTCACTTGGTGATGAATCCTGAACAGATTTCTCAGCACTGGACCATGTCTGAAAGGACTGTCCAGGAATCCTCTTTTGGGATGTTGATTCAGGGTCCACCCTTGAGATTAGTATGGATAGATTGATGGTCCAGGTGTCCAAGATCTGATTAGCTCAAGGAGCCACATCCTGGCAAGCCATCCTCCTTTCCGGTGTAAATCAAGGTGTTAAGCTTGTACATTTACAGTTCACAAAGCATGTCCTGGTATTTGGAAAATGCCTGCTCCATTCTGGGGGCTAGGATTAGTTTTACATTTACAGGGTTACAAAAATATAGATTCTATCATCTACTACATTTATTATAGTTCCTGTATTTAATTGCACGAATTTATAGTCATATCTATCACACATTAGGTTTGCGTAAAAGAATTGTTTGCATATTTATTTTAGAGTGATTGTAAGATTGATATCTCACCAACTATTCTAGCAAAAATTCAAGAACAGTGCTGAAATTATAAACCTTTTATTTCCTTAATCATAAAAAGGTTTTATTCCATGCTGTTACAACAAATATTTATAAAATTGAAGTGCTAAAAAAAGTTAAAACCCTCACTTGAACTTTTTTCTCCTCTTAAGAAGTGTCTGTAAATTATTTGCTCTATCATTACTTAATGTTCCCAAAATATTTCTATACCAAAAACCCATTTCTTAGCATTTTCAGCTGTATCTTTTCAGGCAGAAGTGCAAAATGAGACTATGAATTTTAACCTGCAAGCCTTTTTCAGGCCCTGTTGGATCAATGGCCTGATCTGATAGACATGCATACTCAATATATTTTACCAAGGGTTGCATCCTTTATTGGATGCTACAGGAGACACTTCTGTTTTAAACAGGGTCAAAAAGGAGAGGCTGAATTGCTATATTAGAGCCAGTATTTACTGCAGATTTTATAGTTCAGACAGATTTGTTGAAGGAAAGATTCAAGAGGAGACTCCTAGAGATAAGAAGCTGCTCCTCCAAGGTCAGTTAGCAAAGTGCTCATGTGGGTGTCCCACATAAAAAGCCGTCTTGCCTCCAGATATTTTACAAAGTCACAGTACCCGTTACTTCTGTGAACAATATAATACTAATTTATATTAATTTGAAACTACATACATATGAACGAATTAGAATTTATTAGTAAATTAATTAGTAAATCTTATTGGCAATTTCTATTTAGCTGACTTTTTCACTGATAACAAAATAAATTTAATTTTTAATGTGTTTTATCAATAACAATAAACTTTAAAGCCTTAAAAACCCTGATGGAAAAGCACCACATTCTTCATTACAGCTGGTTTCTAACACATTTCTCAAGATTTTTCAAATGTGTTCATTTTAAAAGATCTATAAAAGTTCATTGTCATGTTTCTGGCCACCTATCTGTGGAAAGATATCAGAGGGTAAAATTAGAGGAAGCTGAGAGGTTATATTCACATCCTAACACAAGTATGGAGATTACACCTTAAAGCACAGTTGTTTCTCCCTGGCTGGAATATGGTTGACACACTTGAGACCAATTCCATGATGATTCCCCACACCACAATGTGCAAATGTAAGCACCTGTTTTGGGGAATGGAATGGAGGGTGGAATGGAGATATCAAGCCCAGATTCTGACAAAATCCTTGCGGGGATGGGAACTCAATGGTTCTTTGCAGCAGATAAACTGGATAGCACCTGTCAGCCAGGGGAGAGAGGAGGAGATGTCCTGCTGCTGAGCCAACAACTGTGGTGAAATCACTCTCCTTGCATGAAATGGTCATTATTATCTAACTGTAGTTTTAACACACACCCACACACCTCAATTCCTGTTACTTGCCTTCAAAGTACAACTATACCTCAGCCAGGGTGCACTGTTTCTGTGGGTCTTTTTTTTTTCTTTCTCACGTAATTACAGTTGTCTTGAAATTAGTTATGTATTTTTAACTTGTATTATTAGGTTTACAGAGTTGCAAATCTTAGATAATAAAGACAAATATGAAAATCTACACCACAAATTTTGTTGATAATGTGGATTATAAGACTAAAAAAATGTCACAGAAAATCTATTACCATTGAGGTACAGCCTCCAATGTGCTAAGACTGCTGATACACTGTCTGAAGAGTAACACAGCTATTACAGATCTTAGAACAACACAGCTTTACAAATATATATAGTTCAAAATATTATTTAATTTATGATTACAATTTTTCTGTCTTTTACCTGAAAATACACTCTACGTTTAAAATTATCATGTTTATATTTCCACAAGCTAGTGTTTATCAGAAGTTTGCTAGTGAATTCTGTGCAACTGCTTCAAAATAAACTTAATTATGATTAGGTGTTGATCAGCATGGCTAATGTTAACACAAAAGAAGTAGGGTGCAAACCCCGGAAATTGTAGATATTTAGGTTCTGAAGGGCACAGAAAATCATCAGAAAATCACAGTGAAATCATCAGAAAAATACCCCCATAAACCAGCTCTTTAAAGGAAGCAACACTATAGTTTCAATTTTTTACACTTTGATACAGCACTGTCTTCTATGTGCTGGTTTTTTTTTCAAAGCTGTGTCATCAGCTCTCTTCATTTTTCTTTTTTTTTTTTGAACATTAATACAATAAAACATATTTCTAACTTCTATAGGTTCCTGTATATACACTTATTACTTTTCACTTTGAAGAAATATATTTTATAAGCCAGAGGGAACATTTATTGCTAAAAAAAAAGAGGCCGTCCCAAGACTGTACATAATAACTTTGCAAATCTTCCTGTCAGCCATTCTGCATGCCTAAAATACTCTGTATGCAAATGTTGCTTAAACCCCCCATATATCTACCTCTGATGAAATCTGTTTTGAGCACTCTCTAAAGGAGCAACAAAAATCATTGCTTAATGTAACACCAGAATGGATGTCAGAAATAGAGCTACAAAGAGCTTGTGGACAATTGAGTCCCCCTTAAGTGTAGCACTTACTTGATGGACATATCTTTGACACTGGTTGGTCTCTCAAGCCTCAGTTATACTAGGAGAGATATTTTTCACTGATGCCTTTACATACATATGACTCAAATTTTTATTGAAATTTCTAAAATCTATGCCATTGAAGCCTATGCCCTATGCCAAGAAAGTCAATCAGCCTCCATTTATGCGTGGTGCTTCTTAAAAGAACAGCACTTAGAAAATTCAAATGCTTAAATATATATATTCTATATATAGGTGTATTCTATACCCATCTCTATGAAGTTGCTTCTCATATTTCTTAAAATCTTTGTAAAATAACCAACCTGTTTGGAGATAACACTACTGACCCTTAGAGTTAATGTTTCAAAGCTGTTATTATTTCAAATATTTGCATTTGTACTGCTTTCTCAATAGTTGTAGTTGCTGAGCTATCAGTCACTTCATATGATACCAAACACTAGACTTGGGAAGAAAACATCCAGTAGAAACTGCTCTTCAGTTCTGAAAGATATTAAATTTTAATACAGTCTCTGTATGAAGTTTGCTTAATCAAATGTCAGGAACATTTTAAATCTATGAATAAAGACCTTAATTCAACCAGGGGGTAAAATCAACAAGGAAGGTGAAAATTCCAAACAAGAAAAGATCCTTTAAGAATTGTATTTGTAATGCCATCTGCTTTGAGTTAATTGTTCTCAACAGGCTACTCAGCTGCCATTTAGTTTCTGTATTACTTATTAAAGAAGTAATGGATGCACAGGAATAAGTCATTAGCATTAGCAAAATCCTAATCTAGTGATAACACAGCCTGATTGATAAACCTATTTGATTTAAACTTTCTTTTCTTCTTTATGAGTGGAATAGCAATTACAGCTACTAATTAGCAAACATGATGTCTGCGCAATCTTGATAGGCAGACATATATTAAAAAAAAACATTGCAACACTTTTGGTAACTCACAAGCAATGTGAGTAGTACTGGTCTTTAAAACAGCTTCTCTCCGGAGATTGAAGTGTTGCTCAAAATTTCCTATGACATAGAACTATAAACTATAGGAAAGAGACACTTAAAATGTTGGGAAATAACACTTTGTGCTTGTATCTAACGATTTGATCTGCAGTGGAATGAATGGAATGGGACTACTACCATTCGTATCAGCAGGATATTGCAAACTGTCCTCAGAACTGAAGCTTGAGTGCAGCAATCACTCTAATGGAAGTAATGGAGGGCAGTGGAGGGAAGGATCAGAGAAAGCTGAAGTGAAAAGAAGGGAGTATTGGACCTTTCAGCTCTATCTCTTTATAAGTGTTTGTCCTTTAGAAAGACTTCATTGGTGTGATCTTAAGAAATAAAGAGCATATGGAAACGTTTCTATTTATTAATAAGTTATTTAAAAAATTATACAAAAATTAACCCCCCAAACCAAGCAGCTGAAATTCACTGAAAACCCACAGCTGGCCATGAATCACAAAAATCAGAATCTGATAATAGACCTATGTTTGCATTACAGAATCAAAGAATGTGTAGACTGGAAGAGACCTTCAAGTTCATCGAGGCAAACCCAGCCCTAACACCTCAACTAGATCATGGCATCAAGTGCCACATCCAGTCTCTTTTTAAACACAGCCAGGGATGGTGACTCCACCACCTCCCCTGGCAGACTATTCCAGTATTTAATCACTCTTTCAGTGAAAAACTTCTTCCTAATATCCAACCTATATTTCCCTTGATGCACTTAAGACTGTGTCCTCTTGTTCTGTCAGTTGCTGCCTGGAGAAAGAGACCAACCCCCAGCTATCTACAACCACCCTTCAGGAAGTTATAGAGAGTGATAAGATCACCTCTGAGTCTCCTTTTCTCCAGGCTAAACAACCCCAGCTCCCTCAGACATTCTTCATATGGCTTGTTTTCCAAGCCCTTCACCAGCTTAAAAAGGTCTGTGAACATAGCCTTGCTTAATAAAGTTCTGACCTCTGATCTTTATATAGTGTTGCATCTATTTGCGCAACACTCCTTGTTTGTTTCTATTTAGTGTTACAGTTAGTAATATATTTTTAAACCTTAAGCCAAATCTGATTTTTAGAGAGGAAAAAACTGTGGTGTTTTCAGCAACAAAGGTAAACCTCAAGTTCCAGCATATTTAGCCAAGTTTAAATAAAAATAAAGAGTTAATACAGTAAGATAAGAATTTCACTCAAAATGCTAACAAAAATGAGATCATTAATTACTCATTTGATCCCTATATTATAAAGAAATGCACATGTTCAGACGGAATATTTTCTATTGATTTCAGTGGGATTATTCATCTCCTTAAAGTTAGCCATACTTTAGTTTTTAGCTTCATGAAATTTCTGCATTAAATACCCAATAAGAATGCTGCAGAAAATGTCTCTGGAGAGTTTGCATTCAACCCTCTATTCATCTACCTACCTCAAGACATACTCTAGCTTCCACTGAATCTGTCTACATGTATTTTTCCTAAAGTGCTACGATATGAACAGATCATAATAATCTATTTCTACCACTGTGCTACCTCTCATCATCTATTTTTGGGGTTTTTTCATTTTTTTTCAGTGCACCTTCTTTCTGAAATGAAATGTTTTTGAAGCACATGCTTCAGAAGAGCAATGGAAGAAACTGAGGAGTAAAATAAGTCTAACCAAGGTGTAACAGAAACTTTTAAGTTTCAGTGTTTTTTTATTTTCTGATTTTTCTTCGTATATAGATTTGAAACCCTACCTCTTCCTATAGGACTACTGTGAAAAGATTTAAGTCTTCTGAACACTGACTCCACAATCTTATTTTCAATTGCTTAGCCTAGAAAAAATGCATATGAAGGATCAAAATCTGTTCTAACACTACAATTTATCACATTTCAGGCAAACTCAAATATAAAATTGCCTAGCTGCTTACTGTGAAGTGGAACTATGTCTTTAAATAGCCTAGGAATCAGAGAAATTAAATGTTTGATATGCAATGTGAGTTTCAAAAAAGTCACAGGTCTGATCTCTGTGCTTGCCACCTTCAAAATCTTGTCATAAGCAAAAGGAAACCCAGCACATATATGAATCTTAGAACTGGTTCTGTGGTACTGTTAATGTTTTAAAACTCCAGTTATACAAACTATGTAATTAATACAGATAAAAGCCTTATCAATGACAGATTTAAACCTGCTATGCAATCCCTTGCCCTTCCTTGCATCTAGCACTTTTCCAGGGGACTGTGCACATTTCTCAGATATCCCAGGACATCCTTAAATTGACAGGCTCAGCTCCTGAAAGGATGAAAAGAGACGTGTATAAGACATGACACAACCATCCTGAGGTCTTTGGAAGGATGAGTATGAAATTTGACAGGCTGGGGGAGAAGATTTTCTCTTCTGTCCTGGGCTTGTTTGGATTTATTTTATGTATTTCTTTACCACAGGAAGCTGCTGTCTGGATGCTCCCAGCTAAGAGTGAACAGCTTCCCACAGCCTCCCCAGGGGCTCTTGTTTGCTGGGCAAAGGTACCCCTCCTATGGGAGCACTGACACAGCTGAGGCTCAGGCAGGGGAGGCAGCAGGCACCTGACCCAGAGGCAGAAGCTGCAAACCAGCCCAGCCCAGCCCAGCTGCAACAAAGCACGACTGACACTCCCTGCCTGGGACCTTCTGTGAGTAAAGGAGAAAACCATAATTAATGGGCTGCCTTTTAAGCAGGTGGCAGAAGCAATGGTACACAAGGTAAACAGCAGACATGGATAAGTAAGTGCTTTGCACAGGGGTAGAGACAATGGCATTCTGGAGAGATATACCTCAGAAATTTTCCAGGATTCTTTGAGATATACATGCAGCTGTAATGCATTTGGATTTAGAAATCCTTCATAAAAGTTTTATCATGGTGAACTAGTCTGTAAGTGGATACAAAAAAATCTTTACTTGGATTACCAACTGGTTTAAGATAGCAAAGAAGAAATGGCAAAAAAAGAGATCAGCTTTCAGATGAAGTCCAGGCTATTAGTAAAAGTCCCAAATATGACACCAGTACAGTACAGTTAATATGTCTAGAAATGGATTAAATAGTGAGGCAACGATGATTTCTGAAAGTACAGAAGTATTCAAAATAGAATAAACAAAGTCTGGCTTTAGGAGTCTCTAAGTCACTGGTAGCTTTAAACCAGTGGCCCTTAATAAAGTCAGCTCCCTTCAGAGATGTCCACTTTATTTTAATCTATTTCTGAACATCTACTGCTGATAGAAAGATGCTGTGGAACCACATCAATCTCTTGATTTAATCTGACTTTTTAGATAGATACAAAATCTTATGATTTTTAAAGGTCTTATAGCGGTTTCAAAATTAAAACTAGGATTAAAACCAAATGAAGTAGTTCTAATTTTATTTCTACAACTGACACAGTGGAATAAAATTCACCGCGCTGGACCCACCATGTAATCTATTTCTATTTTTCTCTTTGTCGTGGATGTTTTTTATCTACAAAGGTCTATAATTCAGAATGTCACCAATGTCTCTGTAAGTAATTATGTGGCAGGGTGATCTGCAGTTTTCACACAGTGTATTTTGAATGAAAATATGGAGGGCTCACAGAAAGGAAACATTTATGGAAAACCTAGCATTATAACACAGAAATTTGAATATGTTCCTAAGTCAAAAGAAGAACTATCCTGTAAGTGAATATCTAGCTGTGTTATCTCTTGTAACTTTTTATTCTGAGGGAGAGGAAACTTCTTTAAGTAACATAAAGGATGTTCTGATCTGGATTATAATGAAATTTAATATTTGATGTTAGATTATTAACTTCTACTATTTTTTTCCTTTTATTATTGATGTATTATCAGTATTTTAATCCAGCTCATCAATGATATGATCTCTAGAATTCAGCACAGCAGGAGAATTAATTGATGGATTGATAACAAACATGCTTTATTATGACTTCCATTTTATGTGCTCTTCAGTGATTTCAAAGGTGAGCCATTTTGTAACTAGAGCAAAAACTTAATGCCTTGCTTATTTAATGAAATACATATTAGTGCATTATTTTATATTAAGCAAAAGGATACATGGAACCAATTTTTTAATGCAGAAATAGACTTACTCTAAGAATTTAAAAATATAAGTCATCACACTGAGTGCCATGAATTTTAAGATTATGTCTTTTACCACAACCTACTTTGTTCTTCTCTGGTCTATAGTTTAGTGAGAGGAATATGAAATTGTGGGGGAAAAAAGGGGAAGGATTAAATATAGGAATTCTGCATGTTTTCTAGGAATAACAGGCAATATTCAGAGTATGAGGATTACTTTGAAATAGCAAATCACAAGCTTATTACAAACTTTCTTTCTGTAGGTAGGAGATGCCATAGAAAACAATGAGATAAACAGTGATGTAGATGTATTCAGACATACTTAGATAAACATGTCACCTGTAGCTCAAATGTAGAAATTGACATACTCTCTAACAACAGAGAGAGATAATGGTATCTATTTTGAGTGCGATATAAGATTCATACCTAAATTAAACAGTTACAATCTAGTTTTAAGTTCTATGACTTATTAATCTCAACTCATTTGAGATGATAAATTTTTACCAAGCACACTATTTTTATTTCCTGTTATTAGTGCTTGGACATCTTTACCAGGGACATTGGTACAAATTAAAGGTCTGATTCCAAGGCAGACTATAAATAATCAGTTCTTAAGCATCCTGGAATTTTCTCTCCTCTAAGTTAGTGCCTTCTCATTACTTTGCAGGGATATTTGCACATTCTTTTTTCTCCCGTTTTTTCACCTTTACTTACTTCAGTATCTTCATGAAAGAAAGCAACTAGAAATATTTCTTAGTGAAACCATACTCCCATATTTTATCGGGTTAAAAACTCCAAACCTGGGATTTTCTCTTTTTCACTGACTACAGCTTTCCTGTGAAAATAAAATTCTTTCTGTGTTTATTTTCCAAGTATCCAAAACTATTTATAATCCATGAAAATTATTATTCTTTTAAGAAAAGGGTCTAAACCAAGTCAATTATTTCATACCATATGATGTGGTAACAAAAGAAACAAAAGTGTGAATATTTAAAATTTCCTCAAAGTGATTATTTTAATAAAGGCACATTCAGAATAGCCATCAATAGTTTAGGTAAAAACCCAAGAAGAATACAGTGTGAATGTGTGTGTATGTGTGAAGGATGTATACAGTCAGTCAAGGAATAACTGAACCATAATTATGGTTGCCATGATTTCTATTTATTTATGCACACAAACTCTTATGCTTATACATGAGTTTCAGTACAAATCTGCTTGAAGACGGAAAACTAGTCTGTTTTTATTCTTTGCAGGAATCAAACTAATCAGCTTTGATCGTAGTTGCCAGCTTCTAGGTTGTCCTTCACATTTCACTGGTCAGCTAACAATAATCAGCACACATTACTTACATATGGCTCAATCCTAATTACTCTTCTCAACCTACAATACAAACAATCAGAGATGCATGGTCTGAATGCTGACTCACTTTTTTAAGCTTTAGAAGTTTTCTCAGCTTCTCTACAGACTGATCTTGAAATATGTTAAATCAATCAGGGTGGATACACCAGACTGACTATAATACAAGTATATGGGCATCCAGGGCCCTTATTTTGAGTACGAGCATACTCATTCCAAAATGATGGATGAATTATTGATAGAAATATGGTGTCCATTTCCTTGCTTAGGTCTAGAAGGACTCAACAGTGAACTAGAAGGTTGTCAAAGGTGCTACATTATCTTTGAAAATGTGAAAAGTTATATGCACTTCATCCAGAATCCAGTTGTAAGAGACCAGAACATGAACTCTTTTAAAAGAATATTTTTTTCATATTTTTCTGCAGTTGACTTGTCATATGTCCCTCTCATGCTGCCCACTGGAACATATTCAGTGGGTTTCACAATTTCAATTCTGGATGAAAATTTATCAAAGTGCTAATTTTTCCACTCTGTTTTAATTGAATTGATAACTTCATAAACCTTGATAATATTGGGAAACTTTGTAATATACCTATAAACAGACACAGAAGAATGGCTGCAATGCTTAGTTATCTGAAACAGGAGAAATTTCTTCTTGGATATTCTGAGCTGATTACACACTGTATGACTAAGAAAGAGCATCAATCCTGGCTCTGACCAATACTTAACAGGAAGAAATATCAGGTGGTGTAAAAATAAGTATTTCTCATTTTATGGGTAAAAGTATTTGGACTGAAGATGGTATTAATCTCCAGGAAACAGAAAGCAAGGGATATGGGGGAGGAATGAACTGACATAATTTGTTCTTTGGAGAAAATGACAAAACAATGTAAAGCATGATGTGGCTCTTTGAGTTGAAATGCTATTACAATGGTACTTCAGTTCTGTGATTTTGTTAAAGACCAAAAAAAATGCTGACATAAAACTGCAGTATTTAGCAGCCATGGGTCTAATCAAAAGAAAGCAGAGAAATTTCTATAAAAGTTGGAGTTTATAGAGTGACACAGTTAAGCATTTTTGAAGAAAGAAACTGCCTATCATTGTATTTTATGCTACATTCAAAAGAAAAATGTTTGCAACTTTTTTTAAATAAAGATTAAAGACAACACACTATGCTTATAATAAATAATTTCTCCTCTTCATGTAATCAGCTTTAGAAACCAAAACAGAAGAGTAACAAAAACTCTCATTGACCTTGACAGATTTTCTAGAAACCTTTCAATGTATATGGAAACAAAAATAATGAAAATAGGATGCTAGTTTCTTGAGCATCTCTCAAAAATCTTTTCCTAGAATTTTCCTCTTAGCTTGTCAGAGAACTCAATTCTGCCTTACAGGTGTGACATGTGAAAGGAAGATAAGTTTTTCAATGCTCTTCTTGTATTAGTGTAAATATAGAGCTGCAGGCTCTTAAATGACTCACAGAACATACCATTCTTCCTGAAAGAAAGACTGCAAATTAAGTCTGGCAGAGAAGTTAAGAACACTTCAGGACAAAGCTGCAAAGACATTGTCTTCTAGAGAGAAAATATTATATGATAATGCAGAAATGGAAGCAAAGGCTTCAAGAGATCTTCCAGTAAATATGGCAAAGCTGTGATCACTCAAAATTGAATACAGGCATACAGATTCTTAATTCATATAAATTGACAAAACCCATAATCTTTATTATTCCGTAAGAGAAATTGTTTTCTAGAAAAAAAGCATGAAAAAACTACTTTTTTGTTTGTTTTTATTATGATTTTAGATAAAATTTACAAACTGAGCTTGTAGGAACCAGGAAAATTAAGAAGGAAAACTTGTCCCTCCTAAATGATAGCTAGCAAAGTACTAAAAACATTGTTGAAAAAATTAGTGAGGTTTTCTCAATGTACAATTATTTTTTGTTTGTTTAAATTTTATAGGACCAGAATTATGAAGGACCAGAAAATCCTGAATTCTGAAGTACTGGCTGAAGACTTCTTTGCCTCAGTCTTTGCTAGCAAGATTAGCTTTCAATAATCCCAGAGACCAGAGACCAGAAACAAAGGATGGAGCAAGGAAGATGTACCTTTGACACAAAACCATCAGGTCAGGGAACATTTCAGAAAAACTGACATACATAAATCCATGAGACCTGATGGAATTCATCCACAAGTGCTAAAGAAGCTTTCAATAATTTCTGATAAATCATGATTTCTGAAAAAAGTATCTGAAGATTGGAGGAAAACAAATTCCACTCAGATCTTTAGAAAGAGAAAGATAAAAGACTCAGGGTACTATGGTATCAACCAGCCTCACCTTAATTACTGGGAAAGTGATAGAGGAGTCAATTCTGGAATACTTTTTCGAGTGTTAAGGAAACTTTACTGGGCTGCTGCATCATCATCATCTTCTGCTGTGTCTCTGAATGCCCAGTCACCTGCCTGGTGCCACAGGTTCCTGTGCTCTTTGTCACGAAAAGTGTTGGCATCAGTTCACTCTCACCTCAGGCTTCCAGCATTTCCTGCCATCCAGAGCTCAGCCTGCAGCTCACACTGCCGCTTGCATACCAAGCTACCTGTACTGAATATATCCCTCAACAAAGGCACATGAAAAACAAGAAAATCATCAGGAGTAATCAGCATGAGTTCCCAAAGGGAGAACTCATGCTTGAACAATTTGATTATTTCTTTGACTAACTGACTGGCTTGGTAGACAAAGTGAAATCTGCATATTGGCTACCTACACTTTGGTAAGGTTTCAACACTGTCTATGAGATCCTCACAAAGAAGCTGTTGATATTTGGGCTGGATGAGCATATAGTGAGGTGGGTTGAAAACTGGCTGCATGATCAGACCCAGAGTATACTGATCAGGGGCACAAAATCTAGTTGGAGCCAGTGTCTAGCAGTATACTCCAAAAGTGAGTCTATTCCTGGTTAACATCTTCATAAATTATCTGGATCACAGGACAGAGCATAGCATAAGCAAGTTTGCTGAAGACACAAACCTAGGAGGAGTAGCTGATGTTCCAGAGAGTTGTGCTGCCACCCAAAGGGACCTCAACAGCCTTGAAAAAAGGTCCGAAAGGAACTTCATGAAGTTCAACAAAGAGAAGTCCTGAACCTGGAGAGGAACCACACGATGTACCAGTACACACTGGGGTCCTCTCAGATGGAAAGCAGCTTGGCAGAGAAGACCCTGGGGATCTTGGTGGTCCCCAACATAAACCAGTGAAATACCCTGTAAGAGGAAATCCTGGGCTGTATTAGGCAAATTGTTGCAAGCAGGTTGAGGAAGGTGAATCCTTCCTGCTACTCAGCTGTGGAGAGCCCATATCTGGAGTATTTTCCCAGTTCTGTGCTCCCTAGGGATAAGAAAGACATGAACATACTGGGGGGGAGTACAGTGAGGAACCACTGTGATGAAGGGACTGCAGCACCTCTCCTATGGGGAAAGATTGACAGAGGTGGGACAATTTTACCCAGAGATCAGAAGACTCAGGAGGAATCTGATCAATGTGTATAAATTCTCGACAGAAGACAGGACTAGACTCTTCTCAGTGGTGCCCAGTGGCAAGAAAAGAAGGAGAGAATACACTGAAACACAGGAGGGTCTATCTGAAAACTGGGGGAAAGTATTTTGCTCTGAGGGTGACTGAGCCCTGGCACAGATTTCCCAGGGAGGTTGTGAAGTCTCCATCCTTGGCAAATGGCTGTAGGTAGCCCTGTTTAAGCAGGGGCTTGGACCAGATAACCTCCAGAGGTCCCTTCCAACCTGAATCATTCTGTGTTTTTGTGATGACTGATGAATACAAGTGGAGGTCCATTTTTTTAAGAGATTTATATTTTACTTTACAACAGATAAGTTGTAAGACCTCCTAAGACAGAATCTTTAAATGGTATGGTAAGCTAGATAAATAATTGAATGATAAGACTTTTCTCCTATGAGAAGCCTCAATTGTGGCTTTACTGTTTATGTATCAGATTAATATTAAAGTCATCTCTTACAGTGGTACCAGCAATTCTCAAGTGTAAGCTTAGGGGACTAGTACAGAACAGTATGTCTGTAAGATTTGCTTAAGCACATGATCATTTGAAAAAGTCATGACATGCATTTAATTGAACTGTGTCTTATTTTAGTTTCAAAAATTCATTTTCAAGGTTGTCTAAATGGCTTAGAAATATGGTGTGAACACTTGCCCTGCTGATATCTAATCTTCTGAAAGAAATTCATGAATCTGGCTACTAATGATTTGAGGACAGCTCTCCTTTCTTATCTTGTACTTGTCAAAATGCTTGGGACAATTTCCATTTGTTTCTAAAGCCTGTCAAATGTATAATTAGATTTGAATCCCACTGCTTTAGGTGATATTTCGGCAAGCTGTTTGAAACTGCTAAAGATTGTCCTCCCTTTTTATCTTGAAAGAATGAGTACAATGACCAGTTTTTTTAATGTGCTACAGGTAATATATTTTGACTGTGATAGCAGTATTGCAGAAGGTGGCTGAAGAAGATGCTTAAGTATAGCCTGAAGCAGAGTATATGCATAGAGATGTATCTGTTAGGTGCATTACTGATTAAACACATAGATTACATAATTTGTCCTTCCAATAATATAGGGTAGTAGTGGCTCAGTCTTTCAGAAAAGTCTGACTGCTCCCATTAGTACCTGACAGGGAAAGTGACAAACCCATACAGTATATGCAATTACACATGACCTTTCCAGTGGATTGGGTCTGATTTTGAAAACCAATGACTTCTTCTAAATGGCAAATCTTTACTGCTACAGTGTATTAGAAATATATTTCTGTGATCTGGGAATAAAGCCTGAACAGGAGTTGTATGATCACTCTAAAAACTGAGACCCCAGGATATACTCAAGATCAGCAATCCTATGAAAAAATTCATACCAAAAGCAGTGAAGATTCCACTTCCTTATATTGCTTTCTACCTCCAGGATATATGGGCTGACTCAGCTGGGGAGGAGATATGTGCAGAGCAATTTGATTGCTTTCTTACAGCTGTAAAAGACATGAAATTTGTGACATAGTCCAATTTCTCTCTGTTTGTGGCTTCCATTCTCCATTACCGTTACACTGGAGGAGGATCTAATTTAAGGTAGTTTGTTCCCCATCCCTTGCAAGATTTTATGACACCCTCAGGTGTGCTGATTCAGCTGTGTGGTCTTGCTCTAAACCAGGCAAGTGTGACAAGCCATTTTAAGAATAAAACACACTATATCTTTTTTATTTATTTCAGTGAATCATTTCAGGAAATGTAGGTGATAGTAAGGTGACATAGCAAAGGAATTGAAAAGGGATTGTTATCTTTCCTGGGGAGCAAGCAACTGTGGAAACTAAAAAGGCAACAGCCTGAAAATTTGCAACTGCTGCTGCTATGTGTTATATTAATAACAAGATTGTTTAATCAAGAGGAGAGACTTTTTCATACAAAATTCATTCTTAGCACTTATTATGCTGTTTACACAACACACTACTTTTATAGTGTTCTACACTAGGGGAGGGTTTTTTGTATGTGTGTTTCAAAGAACTAAGAGGAGAAAAAATTTTGGCTCTTTCAAGGCTGAACATTCTTCTTGTCTGACCAGCAATGAGTTACAATCTACCTCTGCCTCTAACTAAAAAGAAAACATATCACTCATACAGAAATTCTCTTTCTGGATTGCTTTCTCAGAATTAATAAATACTGGCCAATCAAAATCAATGATATCATGTTAGTTCATAATAGCTGAAAATATGGTGCACTTTTATAGTGAACTCTTTCTTGTGCTACTCAGGTCCGTGTTTGCTGAGCTGTTTTCTCCCTTTCTGTTGCACAGTTTTGCTGAAGACATATATGCAGAAAAAATTCTAGTGTTGAGAGTCTGTACTTTATTCTGAGTACTTTTGAATTTTTTTTCTGCAACTCTTTTTTACATATTCTTATGATACAGAAGTATTTTCTTCTGAGCCCATGTCCCCCTCTTCCCTTTAAGTAATTGAAGGCTGCAATGAGGTCTCCCCAGAGCTTTCTTTTCTCCAGACTGAAAAACCCCAGCTGTCTCAGCCTGCCTTCAGAGGACAGCAGCTTTATCCCTCTGATCATCTTTGTGGTTTCTTCTGGACCCAGTCCAACATGTCCATGTCTTTTTTGTAGAGGACACCCAGCCAAACAGGTGGGGTCTTGTGAGAGTAGAGTAGAGGGACAGAATCATGTTGTGATAAAAATTTACCTTGTAAGCTATTGTTTGAAAAGTCTCTGAGCTCCCAGAAAAGATCTTACTTAAACACAACAGAAAATTTTATGAGAACATCATTAAGAAGTAACTGACAAAACTATGTTAGAAGATTAGACAAGAATATTTGTATTGCACAGGGTATAAGACATTCCCTGGAGAAAACACACTACACACTTACCATTCATGTCTCGGACTACTTGGGAGTTGCTGAATGATTAAGGAACGTGAATCTTGTCATAAAGGCAGAATAATATATATTACCATAAACGTAATCCTGAATATTCATATGTAATGAGAGCCGAACCTGGGGAGACATTTAAAGTAATTTTCTCTGTGGTGCCAGGTTTTGGGGTTTGCAATGTATATTCTCTTTTTAAAATGTAAATTTCAATATGTGATACAGTCTTACATGTGACCAAACTGGAATGAGCTCCCTGAAGATGCATCAAGCCTGAGGGTTGACCTGCAACCTCCCAGAGTGGCTAAATAACATTGCGAGACATACAAGAGCTCCTTGGGTATGTTTTGCAAAACAAAGGTTTTAATAAAAGCAGAAAGTAACAAACAATACAGAAACAAAAAGCCAAGCACAGCAGGCAGAGAAGCCCCTGACACCTTGCTAAGACACCCCAAAAAATCCTGAGCACCTTTGTGTTCCCATTTAAAAACTCAATGTTTTAGGAGGGTTAATTTGGCTTGCTGCCAATAGAAACACCTACAGATTTTGTAGGTGAGAAACATTTCTAAAGTCCAACCAGTGCCCTTGTGCTGGCACTGGGCCAGTGCAGATGAAAAGGGCATAGAACTTCCTAGCTTGGCTTCCTTATATGTCCAGAGGTAAACCAAAATCTTTTTCCTTAAATAGAATCATTTGCTTGGGTGTGGAAATGCACTCTTACAAAGATGTGCTAAAAGATGACCATTCTTGAAGCATGAACTCAGTGAAACCAAGAACTACAGAAAACCGGTATATTACAAAATAAATAGTTTAGGACACAATCAAGCCAAATTTATATCTCAGATTACTAAACCTTTTTTTAAAAGTACAGGATTTAAGATTTGTGATTTGACCTCATGTTAGTACCCAGTAGAATCCTGTTTCTTCATGATAGATAAAAAGCCTCAAAAAACTCTGAGACAATACCTCAGTAGATGATCAAACAACATGGTATCACAGTGGTGCAAATTCCAGGTTTCATGACATTTAAAACTATTTACTGATTCACAATGTACTCTAGGAAGAGTCTTATTTAATATTTCTTATTTATGTTTTAAAACTATGTAGATAAAATTGGATTACATTTCCAGTTTTATCAAAGATCATTCAGTATAAATACCAATGCAAAGGATTAAAAAAATTATCATGTGGGACAACAGTATGGACAATAAATTATGCAGTTTTATGGTAAAAGTGATCTAGTTACTTATTCTTCTGGGTAACTTGTGTGCCTTATTTCGTACAATGAGACTTCTAATTCAAAATAAATGTAAATTATGATAGAGAAATGCTGATATTTTCAAAAGTGAATTGTATCTTTCTGCCGTGAGCCAGCATATATTCCTTATGCTACAAACTACCATTCAGGGGTTTTCAAACCTTTGAAAACATGTCTGATGCTTTTTGCTACAGATGGTGGAAACTGGTGTTTATAAATAGGTACTGGAGGATCAATTAATATATACTCAGGAAACAAGAAATAGAGGTTTATAATACAAGGTCAATGTCTCTTGTTCCCTATCGATTTTTCTTTCTATTGATTCATACCATTGATAGTGTTTTTCTTGTAACCTGTTCTCAAGATAGCCTACAGTGTCAAGATGAAAGTGCCTTTCTCTGTCCTTTTAAAAACACACTAGATACATGGTCACATCTTCACAAGAACTACGTCTCCACAGCAAGTTTGCCCCATGTGTGATTGTTTTCAGAGGCATAAAGATTTGATAAAAAAATGATGATGATCAAAAGCTTTGATCAAAAACATAATTAACATTGCTTTAACAATATTCTACATTTTGCAAAATATCATAATGCCCTTTTAATTTTTTGAAGAATTTCCTCCTCAACTTTCTCTAACTCTGAATCTGACTTTTATGAGGATTTGAAAAAAATAATGAAGATTCGAGTTTGGTTGACAAAGAAAGGTGGAATTACATTACAGTTGATGAGATTTTTCTATCTATGTTCATCATTTTTTTAAACAATTATATGCACTGTAAAGCTGAGTAAAACTGTGCACAGAATCAGAGAATGGGTTGGGTTGGAAGGGACCTGAACGACCATGTAATTCCTTCCATGAGCAGGGACATTTTCCACTAGAACAGGATTCTCAAAGATCCATCCAGCCTGACTTTGAACACTTCCAGGGACGAGGCAGCCACAACTTCTCTAGGCAACCTCTTCTGATGCCTCACCATCCTCACAGCACAGAATCTCTTCCTGGTATGTAAACCAAGCCTACTCTCTTTCAATTTGAAGCCATTCCCCCTTGTCCTGTCCCTACCTGCTCTATGTGGAAGCATTCAAGGCCTGGTGACAGAAATATTGTTTCTTCTTGTAGCCATGTAGTATAAGTTTTAGGAAGTCCATATCAAACAAAAAAATAAGTGTAATACCTGGGCAGTAAGTTTTACTGCCATGAGAAGTAACATGTACACAGCATTAGGAGAAGCATGACACTTTTAAATACAAGAACTGCTCTGCCAAATCATAAAAAAGAAAAAAATAAAGCATGAAGTACCGGCCAATGACCTTCATATTTGGAAAACATAAACATTTTCCATTGCAAAAATATAAAGCTCTTTTGAGAGATTTCTGATGTCTTTGATCTATCATTTTGCCATGACACACAGATATGACAGTTGTTGGAGGCAGGTAAACAACCCTAATCTTTTGAGGTGTCAGTAAAACTGACAGTATTTATAAGGAGTTTTATCCTTTTCTTGCACTCCAACTTTGATTAAAAATTCAAGGATATTTTCAAAGCTTTGAAACAAATCTTGGAGGGAAAAAGTTTACAAAAGATCTCTAATTTTAGATTATTAATTTTTCATTGCTCTCTGTTTTCAGTAAACCCGCTAGGTCTGAAGTCATATGACATCATTTTAAATATCTAAAAGTTTCAAATTAATTATAATTTTCCTCACACTGGCAATCAACAAGAGAAGGCATACACCCCAAGTAAAATAAATATCTAAAATATACTGTAGATAACTATTCCACTTTCCATTTTTTTTATCTCATGTGTCTATTTTGCATTCAATATTACTGAATTTCAGGTTGATTTTTTCCCTTCATCTTCCAGAGAAGTCCCTGAAATATGTGTTTTTAAACTAGTAATATTCATGGTAAGTCAATCCATTTCCATCAAATCATCCTGAAAATTTCATGTAGCCTTCAAATTTTTGCTTTCTTTACTTTTGTTTTTGATAATTTTGTGCTTTACAACATGACAGCTTAAATCATCAGTTAGGAAATTGAACTCTGACTCCATGTACAGTCGTAATGAAGCTGCCCTGGAGCACTGCAGACGCCTTCTGGCAGAGCAATACAAAAACTCCACATAGACATATCGGAGGTGCAGTGTCCAGCATACACACACGTCACACACAAAGTCCTCACTTTAATTGGAACCTCCTACATTAAGAGTCATATATTTGAGCAAACCTAATTAGTTATTACCTTTTTATTTTGAAGAATAATTTAGGGCATTGATCATGACAAATAAACATGCCTTCTTGACAGCTGTGAAGCTCTTGAAACAGCTCTTCTTCACTGTTAGTAGGTCTAGAAGTTTTTGAGTTGAAAGGCCATGCTTACCTCTGTCAAACTTAGAATTCATTTACATTTTAAAAATAAAGCGGCTTTACAAGTTCTATACTGCTGCATGTTCATTTTTTAATGTTACTAATATCATATCCAAAAGTAATTATTGTTCTAAATAGGCAGAGTGTGTGTGTGTTAAACATTGCTTGCATCAATAGTTGCAAAACAATACAAATATTCTCTTTTCTGTTTATCCAACCCCTCACTCTTTGAAGAATTTTTATCTTGGTCTGGTTTGTATTTTCCAGTTGGATGAAGAGAACTGCAGGTAAGAGTCTTTCATTAGAGGCATGTCTGATTTAATTAATCTTTAATTATTGTGCAAAACAAATGGAAGGATAGCTTCGATCAGCAAATTCATTTGCCACATTTATCAACTAGCTGATCTTTATCACCCACCCGGATGACAGTAAATCAAATGCACACCCCTCTTCAATTCATGAAGCAAATGATTAAAGTGTCTGTAAGAGTCCCTATCCTAACTAAATCTAATTGTGTATGAATAATCAGTTAAGTTGAATGATGAATGTGCCATCATAGAATCTAGTCCGCAACCAAATCATATTTTGAATCATACTTTCTTTAAAAGGAACACTCTTAACTCATGTCTTCAGGTGTTTCTTTTTCTTCTCCGTTTACTGATAGATAAATGTATGTCATATTAATTACATCATTTTGCCTTGCTTCCTTCTTCACTTTTATATCAGCTTTAGGGCTTACTTTCACTTGAGCTTTATAATTGAAACAAATTCCAAACACATTTATATATCTTATTAAAAATCATCTTAAGCACAAGAAGTATTACTGTTTTCCACTAAAAACGCTTTACCAGTTCAAATGGAATTTAAATATTTTCCATTGCACATCTTTGATTCTTAAGATCATTTTTACTTGACTAAATCTCTCCAACTCAAAATGAAGAAAACAATATCACAACTGTATTTGTTTATTGCAGAGTATGAATGGTACACATTCTCCTTCAGAACATATTTCTTGACATCTGCTATTCTTAAATATTTATTAACTTATTCTTTTTTCACCTGGACTTCTATGATACCATATTTAAGGTTTCATGAGACTTTTGTTCATGGACAAAATTTCATTTAGTAGACTTAAATAAGGATTTCAAACCTTTAAGGATGTATTCATCAGCATGTAATTAAATGATGAGGAACTAACATGACAAATAAGAATCTAACCTTAACTAATAGTACAGTATTTAACTTTTTTCAAGTTTACATATATAAAACAAGATCTTTTTCCCTACTTCTTATCTTAAAAATAATTTTAGAGAATTTTTTCTTGACCTAACACATTAAAGAAAAAACAAAAAATTGTAATTAGTTATATTTATTCGGTCACCTAAAACCAAAGAACTAACTGCGAGGGCCTTGAAATCACTGAAAAGTAAAAAACTTGAAGAGAAAAAGATATTTTATATGTTGGTTCTTGCTATATATGGAGGTGGAAGACAGAGAATAGGATTCACATACACCTTTTAAAAATGTAAAATCTCAATCTACAATAGTGTCCTGGTTTTGTTTTTATTTGTGTTGTTGTCACTGTCATTATTATTATTAATCATCATCATCATCCAATAGAGGTAATCTATTTGGAAGATGCCCTTGGTGACAATGCAGTTTTATTAACTACCACTTTCAAGCATGGTAATGATATGTTTGGGTGAAATGTATACTTATCTGAAACAGATTCTGTATCTATCAATGAAAATGCACCCATTGGATAACAGAAAATAAATCCTTCAAGAGCTTCAAGAGCTACCCTTGTTTAAATCTTCTCCATATCTGGACTTCAGGCATATTTCAGATGCCTGGATGCCATCCACAGCCACCCTGCTGGGTCACCAATGATAGGTTTCATGTCCATATGCACAAAAGTAGACAAAGAAATAATGAAAATATCTTACTGTGTCCCTAGGGCAAATACAGTCACAAATGAAAATTCAAATATATATTCAACTGAATTAAAAAGATGCTTCATTAACTCAAATTAAGGAATTGTTTATTCCCTGCAATCTGGAATCATTGTAATACAATTTGATTTTTGTGTGAGTGTGAATGCAAACACTTATTTCAAACTAAAGACTTTCAGATTTTCATTACTGAATTATTTAATGGGACAGTTTATCAGGCTTTTTTTTAACAACTGTGAAGTGATCTCATTAAATTATTAAGCAAGTGGTTTAATTATGCCAACTTTCACATCTAACTGAAAAGCAGATGTTTTATTGGAAAACATAATGCTTTGTGAGAGCAATATCTAGCCACATAGTCACAGATTGAGACCTAATGACAGTTTATAGGCTAAAGACATTTGGATACCAAAACACTTTAGTCACAGATTTACACAGTTTTACAAATTACACAATTCCCTGGTTTGTAGGAGAGAAGTAGGAGGAATCACTGTGATGTATGTGGTCCTGGACAGGTCATAGGTTTTCCTGATCTCTCTTCTGCTCCCTGGGTTCTCTAGAGGTAGCAGAGAAGGTCTTGGCTCCCAGTCACCTGCCCCCAGAGTCTGTCAGGTACTCTGAGTACCCCTGATACTCTGAATTCTCGTAAATTATAACATTGGATAGGAAAAACCTTGTTAGTGAGTAGATCATTAAAATTATACTTTCTTTTTCTTATTTACTGTTGCCATTTTTTGACACTCACAATCTGTTCCAAACACATCTGGTCACATTTGCACTTGTTAATGATCAAAACATTGTTTATATAATTTCATTATTTAATTTTTTGAGCACACCAAAACTATTCTTTTGCTTGACGCATCTGGCTGATCATATTTTATCTACTGCTATGAAAGGAAAACTTTTACAACCTGTACTAGCAATGTCTGACTTGATAATTGCTACAAGTATTGATGTGCCTTCCTTATGCAGGAAGGTAGCAGATAAACAGGTAATATAATCCCAACTGCCACGGCCCTGTTCAAAAGATACAAATGGATGAGCCACTTTTGTTTTCAAGCTTAATGAAACATATATATATATATATGTCTGTTCTCAACAGAGGGTGAAAATGGAATTAATTTGTTGTCTTCTCAAAAATAAAATGAGACTCACAAAAGATTGATGGATTTCATATGAACAGACATGGAAAACCAAACAATTCTTACAAGGATCCCTTACAAGTGTTTTGAGAGAAATGCCTTTAAAATGGTACACAAATTAACAATTGCTTTGTGATACCATGAACACCATCCACATGTAGCAGAGATTCCCAACAACCTCTGAAAAACCTCCCATATTTCAATCATCATCTTTCCCTTAAATCAGAGTATTTGGGGGAGAGGATGTGTGTGAAGTATCAGTTATTTTCAATATAATCTGAGTCACTGAGATCAAAATCTTTCCTTCTCTGTAGAGGAAGATTTTGTTTGCCTTTCCCACAATAGATAAAAGTTCAAACTTTCCTAACAGAAAAAGTAGTTATTCAACAAGGAGTTGGGTGCTTGGGTAAGCTGCAATAAGATTAATAGTGAGTCCCCTACAGAAAACCAGGAAATGGATCTCCCCTATGACCCCTTTCCTGAGTGTTGTTTTCAGGGAAAGGAGACCACTCACTTGTTCTTTAACCCTTGTCTGAATAAAAGAAAGGACCCGAGCTCAGCTGAGAAGTATCTCATTCAGGTGCAGTCCTGACCTGTGCTGTTTCAATTACAAAACCTAATGTAGGGCTCTGTTGAACTGTAGCCCTAGTAGAAGTTCTTTTCTTTTCTCCTTTTTCTTGTTTTTTATTTGTCACAGGAAAGGGAAATGCACACCTTAAAGCATGCGTATGAAGACTGAATTCTACAAATATGGGAGAAATTATGAATTCCATGACAAAATAAAAATGAAAAAGTTATGTATGTTGCTGGGAGCAAAATTTTACCTGTGTCTCTTGGCATATAAAACAAATACAGTTACAAGCTTACAGCAGGCACTCGAAGGTTATGATTTGTGGTGATATGTCCATACAGGCATTTTGAAAATGTTGACACTATAGTTTCTGATTAGCAATCAGATATCAGTGTCTGCCAGAGGAGTATTGCCCTACAGTATTGCTTTCATGTAATAACAGTGAGCTGAAATAGCCACTGTGAGTCAAACTCAGGCAGCTATATCTGTGTTTTCATTCATCCTGTTACATTATTTCACAGAGCTGGATGGGAGTAGGAGGGTTGGATGAGTTAAATACCCTGACAAAAAAATTTGGGCTGTCTTCACTTTGGGAATGGCTCTTCTCTAACTCACCTGGATCATGGGCAGAGAGCGACCTCAAATCTACACCACAGGAAGAGTAAGTGAATCTGTAAAAGGTTATGTGAACATATTCAAATATCAAAGTGTTTAAAATGTTTTACACAGAATAAAATATTAGTTTCATGTAATCATGTATATAACCTATACAACTGAAGTAAAAAATTATCAGAAGTGTAACCAGAGGAGTAACTTTGATTTATTTTAGTGGCAAATATGTTCAAATACTATTAAAGAATATGTTTGATACCTCTGCATCCACAGCTTCTAAGCGATAATATGTGGTTTTCATAGATAACTGTTCCTAAGAGCAAAGGAGGTTTTCATGATGATGAAAACCACTTAAAAATAAGCAAGATCTTCAAAGCAATTGGTGAGCTATAGATAATAAAAATGATTGTGTGAAACTTTATATAGGGACATCTCTTTATTTGTGATTTACTGTGTTGGTACAATTAAAAAAAGTATAAGCAGTATATGACTGATGGTTCTATATCACCCTTCTTCATTAGTTTTGCACAAATGTTGCAATCACATAAGAGGAGGCACAGAAAAATTATGCTTACTGTATGCAAAACTGGCAGAAATGAGGCATTATTTTCTTCTGAGAGATCCTTCAGACTGACATTCTTAGCATGGCTGCTCCCTCACTTCCACCCTCATCTTCTTCAGGACTAGGGAAGAAAATAGCAAGAGCAAAACCAATAACACTCATGACCAAAGATAAGAAAGGTTCAATAAATGAAGGACTGAGGGGAGAAAAAAAAAAAAACAAACAAACATACAACAATTACTCTCCATCTCTGATAGCAGATCAATGCCCAGCCAAACTCTAAACAACTGTCCTGGAAGATCATTATTATGATTGTGCAGGACATCATACCCCATGGAATCTGCCTTTGATCAGTTCAGCTTAGTTGTCTCAGCTCTTTCCCCTCCCATAATCTTTCCCACATGTAGCCTAATTGCTGAAGGTGCAGATTGAGTAGAATGACAAAAAGGGTCATCATCAAGCACTGTTTAGCCACAGCCAAAACATTGGTGTGCTATCAACACTAGTTTACTCTCAAATCCAAAATTATTAAGAAAGTTAACTACATTCCAGCTTGAACCACTACAGTCAGAATATGGTGAAATGCCTTTTTGTAAAAAACATCTTTTGCATATTGCCATCAGCAATTAAACCAGTTAAAAGTTAGGGGGTGGAGATGGGTATGAGGTTGGGTTTTTTTGTTTTGTTTTGTTCTATGAAAGACAAGAAACAAGTGGTACGTTCTACTAGCCAACATTAAGGATCATTCGATTCAAATTGCCAGGACTGTTGATTCATCATAATAGTTCTGTCAGATTATATCAACCAGAATTGCTCTTGAAGACAGGTACAGTAACGAAGTGATGTTGATGAATAAATTATCTACTCTAGAAATAAATAATCAAATATGAAAAGCTTTTTGACATGCTCTTTGACAGTAAAGAAAATATTATGTGATGATTACACTCCAATTCAATAGAAGCAGAAAACTGATCTATAAAATATTTAACAAACCAATCTGAGTGAAACATGTCCAGTCTAACTGGTCTATGTGAAAAACTGAATTACTGTCTCTTCAAATTAATCAGAGATACTTTGGTATGCTCTTTAAATCAGAAGGTCACTTTAAAGATGACAGGCAAGAGTTCTTTCTATTTGGGCAAATATTGGAACTTACTACCTTGTTGTGTTTGTATAAAACTGTATGCATTGTCCTTGTGTAAGTACTTTCCTCTGTGACCTTTTCAAGCATATAGCAAATAAATCTTTCCTTAGCTTTAAAGTGGCTGTCATAACAACACCACAGGGTTCTAGGCATGCTGACTAACAATTTCAAAACAGTCTAATCAATTTCAAAACATTTTTCTTTGAAATTAATATGTGTTCGTATGAAATGACTAATCAGCTTTAATAGTTACAGTTTGGGCATTTTACTATCTTTCCCAGTTATATTTCAATATCATTTCATAAATAAGAAAGCTGTATCAGTTTTTATTAAGGTGGGATTAAAATGAACAGGTGCATTAAGGAAAGGACTCATGCTGATATTGCAACATTTTCTGTGAGATTTGGAGTTTTTTTGTTTTGTTTTGTTTTTCTTTTAAACTGATTGGAAATTATCTCATTGCAGTAAATTAAAACAGACTTCCCATCAGAAGAGTGCCTAGATAAGAATGCAATCTCAGTTTGAAAGTCATTATCTTTAACAGAAAGATTCATATGATTTTTACTCCAGCCAGGATTTCCAACTCAACCCAGAATCTCAAATTCAGGCTGTGTACTTTCTCTGCTCTGGCCCAAATAAGGTTTACGCTCAGGTTCAGGGGCCCTGGTGATGTGTTGTCTAGAATTTGGAGACAATCAGGTTTGAAGCACTTATGCAAGCAGTGAGAGAGAGAATAGAGGGAAAAAAAATTGTCATAATGGTAATTTCTCTAAGCAAATTTAAATCTTAAATATGAAATTGTTTTCTTCTGTGTCTTCGTAGAGTATTTGTATCTGAGTCATGCTGCAAGACTGTTCCTTCAACTTGCAATCATAAGAAATTTTACTCAAAATGTGAGTCTTCCTCCTGGCTTAATTTTGATCAGAAAAGTCCAGGGTAATAACTAATAATAGGATACTATTTATGCTGTGACATGTATGGTAGGATTAATTGATACTGTCTTCATGTATATGTGTGTGCATATATGACTGAATCAGTAATCCTAAAGTATGTATTTAAAATTAATTACTTGTTCTGGGAAAAAAAAAGTAAGTAAAAAAAACCAGTTCTGTTGAATCCAATCAGTATGATTGTCAATAATCTGACATTTATGGTTTGATTTTTGAGGTTGTCATGTGTAGATCCAGGAGGTGGAGTTGATGATCCTTGTGGGTCCCTTCCAACTCAGGATAGTCTATGATTATAATTCTGATCCAATTCAGGATGCAATAAGGCTAACCCATGAAGAGCACCATATGTCTAAGAAAAAAATTATAAAATAAAATAAGACCAATCAATTCCTTGGTGTCAGCCTTATATCCCTTAAAAGACCTGGGATGGGGAATTCTGCCTGATGTACATTAGGTACAGACCAGTCAAAGAAACCACAAAGAGATACTTGAAATCCAAATAAATTAGTTTGGCTTCAGGTTGAAAGCAGTGCAAAAATTCTGTACACATAAAAGTATGCATTGCAAGCATTTATGTTCAGCATAACACAAACTAATGGTGCACCATTAGTTACTAAACAGAAGAATATGCATAAAAAACTTAATTAGTCCACTGTGGTCAGAACATTGTTGGGTAAAAGCTAAAGCTTGTTGTGATGTACCAGGGCATTGTGAGGGCTGGCGTGTCTCGTGGCCCGGGTACCTGGGGCAAAGGGACCTCCCAATAGGATGCCAGGGCAGGGCTCCATGGCTGATCCCACTGCCAAAAGCCAAAGCCAGTGGGATGGACCCTGTCACAGTTTCACAGCAATTGAACCAATGCTCAGAAACACTGTAACAGACATTAGTCTTAAAAAATGTGTTACTTTGAAATACTTTGGCTATATTTATTGCCTTCTGTTTTTAAAAGAATTCAATAAACCTCTCTGCAGATTACTGTGCAGGGGAAGAAACACTAGAGCATCACTTCATGTCTGAATAGACCAAATCCATTTTTGCAAATGAACTTTCCAATATGAAGATTTGAAATGTATGACTGTGGAGTTCAAACTCAATAACATTAGGGTAGAAATCTGTATGGTATGATCCATAGATTTTACAGTCCAGGTGACATAGAAGAATTCTGCATTGTGATAAAGAGGGAACAAAACTTCATAGAGTCCAATTCAGCCTAACAGAAAAAAAAAAGCCTCTGACAGATGAAAAGGAATCTCACATCTTATGTTAGTGATACTCCACATGAACCAGTAGCTTTTTGAGGAAACATTTCTCTACATGATGTAGAAATGTTGAAATTTGTTGTCCACTTCTCAGCTCCCGATGCTTAAAAATCATTCCTTCCTAAACTTCAGCCTAAGGTAGATCCTTAATTAAAGTGGTAAAGGAATATGGAAATAATGAGATTTTCTATACCCCATTTTAACATCTTCCCATCTGTAAAGTAAAATATTCTTCAATGTAAGAAATACAGTGAAGAATTTGTATTATAATTACAATTTGATAGAACAGTTAAACAAGAAGCTATTATCAAATTTCATTGAAACAGTTTGAATGCATTACACTATCCTGAAAATCATAGTGAGAAGGATGGAAGGATGCCTTCTGGCTATAAGATGACAAATCAGTTAGATGACTGGGACTCCTACATACACTTCTATTTCTCAACTCTTCATATCTACAATGCAAATTAAAGTGGAATCCTTTATAACTGTACAAAACTCCTACCTTTTAAACTTTTTTTTCTTCTTTGTGTAAGGCTATTTGTTATTTTAATAATCTTTTTATACCCTCCAATCTCAGCACCTATGAAAATCAGAAAAGGCTGTACACTATTAACCTGAGCCAAATACAGGAAAATATCTAGGCAATAGTCTGTGAAACATTCTATTCTCTCCAAAGACCAAGAATTTAAACTGTCACAGTGTCTAAACTGGTGTTCACTGGAAAAAAAAAGACTGTTGCAGGTACCAGGATATTGAGGGAGCTAACAGGCTCTGCAGCCTCTTCCCCCAAGTCCTAGGAGTTTGTCTGTGCTCAAAGTCAACTCTGATTTTCCTCACCTGTATAACATGGGATCAGACAGCTGTGAAAATATAAGTTATGAGAATTTGAAGAGAGATCCCTGCCTATGGTCTCTTTCCTCTTTTCTTGAAAGCTGTACTAAACTCAGGCCCTTGACCTATGTCCATTGACAGTTTTGTGGCAGCTCTGCCTATACCTGGAGTTGCACTCCACTGTCCCTGGCCTGGCCTCACTGATCTGGCTCCCTGGCCGTGTGTCAGACCTGAATTGTCACTGAGGACATGGCTCCCATCACAGGTCTGTTGGCTGACCCTGGTCACTGCCACTGACCATCTTCTCTCCTTGCATGTGTGCTCTGTAATGGTCTCACAGTGCTAGAGCTGCTGCCCTGCCTGCCAGCTGCAAATCCAGTTCCTGGCTCCCTTCTCTATGCATATCAGCACAGACTTGCTGTTACCTGCCAGTGAAAAGCTCATCTGATGGATTAATGGTTTTGTAGAACATTAAATTTATTTTAAAACAGTGTTTGAGATGATGTTTCTCCTTACTTTTTGACTTTGGGACTAAGGCAAAGATGACCTGTACTGCACACTGAATGTTCCTATGTGTCAAAATAGCTGGCAAATTTTCCCAGATTCTCCTACAATCCTGTGACATCTTTGTAACATTCTGTCTTAGTATATTCCTCCTTTTCTATTTTGTTCATTTTGAAGTAAAATAAATAGTGCTTCATATACAGCTTTTGGAAATACATATTTGATCTTCCTTGAGACACCAAGTACAGGAGGACCTTGGGAGACAAAGTTAGATTTAAATCAGAATTTTATTTCTTTAATGTGTTTATTCCTATTCCTATTAACAGGTAATTGGAAAATTGCTAAACCCCCATATTTTTCTCCATCAGAAAAAAAAAAACCCACCTAAATTCCTTAGTAAATCCCTTAGTATAGACTGGATTTTCTTCAACAAATATATTATTTCAGACATAGAAAAGTTCCAGTTAAAATTGAATAGCATAAGAAAAGAACTACACAGGAGAGTCTTGACTGCAAACCCCTCTGATGACCCCAGGATACTTCCCTCACAGGTTCTCTTTTATATTCCAGCTTTGTGCCTAATTCATCAGTAATCTCTTTTTTTTAGTATTTCATCTTGATGGTAGTTTATATATATGTAAAACTAGATATGTATTTGGCCACTATAAGACTGAACTCAGAATTAAATAACTTTCCTTCATGTAGAGTATAAAAAATTTGGCTAATCCAGTTTGTATTTCTTTATTCACATAAAGAAGAACAGCTCCAAAGAAGAGACTAAATGAGACTGTTATATTTGCCAAACTGTTATCTACCACTTTGGGGAAGTGAAACATTGTCTTCCTTCACATGAAATTACCCAAAATCTATTCCCTATTTCTAGTGCCTTCTTTTGCCTTGTGTCTTCAGGAGGAGGAGAAGTTTTTTGCTTTGGTTTAGGATATTTTTTCAGTGAAGAATATGATGACTTAAAATATGTGCATCAGGTTAAGTGTTTAGAATAAAACAACCAACACCATAATTTAGAGCAGCAAGTAAATTAGCTGAAATAAGAATTACATATAACTTTAGCATGGCACAGATTTTTGCTGACCTAAAAGTTCATCCAAAAATTAAGTCATTGGTTAAACTTGGTTTTCTTTGACTTTAGGATTGCTACAGAAATATAGGCTGAAAATTGAGCAAATTTAACGTTTTACAGAGATCAGGAAGATGAAGCAAATCTAACCTTTAGCGATAAATCTAAAAAGCAGGAATATTCACCTAAACCTGACTGATAGGAGTCCTCTTTTGTTGGACTTGATGTAGTTCTATGGAATTGAGATCACATACCTCCCAGTGTCTGGGCCTTTAGAGACATCACAACATTTCCACCAGTGTATTAAACCAGGCAGTAATACTTGCAGCAATGGTTTGTTTGCCTGGGGTTTTTTTGCTTCTTTCATCTATACTTCCTCTGATTTCTGTGACTTTTGGGCTGTTATTTTCATTCTTTTGTGGTATTATTTTGATAAAGTTTCCATATCCTGGGAATATATTCCGTGAAAAGTTTACAGGATGTTATGCAAGAAATGGCCAGAGTTTTGTATCATTTGAATGGTAAATTTATTAAGATTTGTAAATAAAGGTTGACTCAAAAAACCGTGCAGTGTTTATTGCATATATATGTAGTGTATCTGATTCCTCTCATAGTGAAACAGAAAAGTTTTTGTTTTATTTTTATGAGAAAAAAGAACAGCATTGTGTTAAATGCATGTTCATTTGTCTCTCCATTTGTTGCCAGTGCAGAAGCCTCTGACACCTCTTGATTAGAAATGTATACACCTGGATATACTTCTACTTACTCATTTACCATCAAAATATAAAAGTATTCATTTCCTTAAAAACATGGACTTACCATAATGGTAAGAATGTAGTGGTGACCAAGTATCTTCCAGGACTGTAGATATCAGTGCTAGCCATGCATCAACTGTAATCTAAGTCCATTCATGCAATATCTTCTGTGTGTTAGTTAAGCATTAGTACTAAGGGTTAATCAATTAATTTAATAATTTTATTTTAAAATTTTCTGATTTTTCAGTCTTAACACTCCTCTCACATTAGGCTCAAACATATGTTGTCACATTTATCTATGTGTATGTATATATGTGTGTACATATTCATAGAGATTTCGCATTTGTAAGAGATCTCTTTCCCAAGTCACTACTAGTCTTCTTATGACTCTTTTCAAGCTGTGATCAATGTTCAGTCCTCTTATGAGGAAAGGAATACTCTGATATTTTTTTACCATACTGTATCTTTTAGCTCTTGAGCCTCATTATCTTTCCACAAAACTCTTCTACATGCCTCAAAATTTCTTTGAAGATGGAAACACAGATTAAGTATCTAGAATCTGTAATTTCTTTTCAGCTTCAGAATGGCCATAAAAAGAGATTTTTAACGATGTTAATTTTAATCCTATTTCTTCCTACTTAAGAAGCAATGAATGAACCTGTTCTTCATCTTTTAGTTTGCTTTTAGATGTAATTTACTGATTTTTAAAAACACGTTCTGAACAGAGCTTTTTTAGAGAGATGGAGAGAGGATCGTCTGCCAGTTGCTTTTATAAAAATGTTTAAAAAAAGTGGTAAGCAATGATTAAATAAAATCATATTCTCCATTGATGTGTTCTAGGTTTGGGGTTTTTTTTCTTTGTTTCTGTTTTACAGTATGCTATTAAAAAACTTTTAAAATTTTGAGTGCTGAAGGGTGTTAATGTCTTGTTATCCTGCCCACTGCAGTGTTTTTGGCATAGTTTAAGCTATGTTCATTTGCAATGAGATGTTGGGTATTGTAAGATATGTATTGCAAGACTATTAAATAATGACATTTTTATTGAATATTCAGAATAGTATTTCAATGACTGTGATTGTTTTCAAAATGTGAATGACCATTCTTGGAAAAAGAAAGAGATGACAGTTGTATTTTAGAGTTTATTTTACTTTGGTTGTGATTTTTACTTGTTTATGGTCTTTAATGAGATTTATATGGCCTTTGACAGAATATAGACCAAGTATATCCTGTGCAAAAATAGTTAAATTTGTGGTTAATAGCCAATATAGTTTAATTTACATTATACATAGGAAATATTAATGAGGAATGAACTACACTTTATTCCAGTTTTTTGGAAATATACTAAGATATTGTCTAAGCTTCAGTGGAGATATTGCCTATGCTCCTTATAGTATTCTTTATCTGGGTGTACTGTGCTTAGTAAATTTTTTAAATATTTTTAATATATTTAAATTATGACCTAGTGAATGTTGTTGCTACAAAATTGCAAGGAGCATAGTAAGTTTTGGATGATTTGAATATTTTCAAGAAAGCAAATAAATTTTTCATTAATTAATTTTCTCATTTGCTTCTTTAGAATAGCTAAATACACCAGGCTAATACTTACAGATTATTTAAGAAGTGTCTGTTCCATATAAATAGTAGACAGTTTATTTAGCAAGTTCCATCAGATTAATTCTTAATTGCTTACTCATAAGGAGATAATTTATTAAAATATTATTGTTTTCCATTCAGTTTCTATTCTGTCTGCATGGGGAAAACTTAATTTGTTTTAAGTGAGGGATTTTTTTTAGTTTTTAATTCATCACTGATCATCTTGGCTGTTATGCTGGAAATTTGAGTTGTGTAGCAATTTAGACATGAATGGAATATTTATAATTAAACAAGCACATAAAAAAGAATAAATAATTAAATACTCTAAGCTTGACAATAGAGAAAGATGTTCTACAATCCAAGTAAAAAGATTTTTACTGATTACTATTTTAAATAGAATCAACACCTATTGAATGAAATATTTGATTAATCATTTTCTGAAACATGAAGTGAAAAAATTGTTATATATTTGAATAACTTATATTCCTCTTTTTTCTCTTTTATTTTTCCTAGTACTAAATGTATGAATATGGGATGATTGCAAATTAAATTATTTTACCTGAACAAGTTAACACATTCTTATTAGGTAAAACAAACATTAGATTTATTGCATCAGTAAATATAATAAGTAAAGGTCAGTCTTGAAAATATTTAAAGAGAAATACTTTCTTTCTCCCTCATCTTTTATTTAAGTCATTATTTTTTATTATTTTGATTTTAAGTATCTGATGTTTCCAAATTAACTTTTAAAGGAAAGTGAAGGCTGAAAAATAGGACTCATAACTCAGTTTGTCAAGCTGATAAAAAATATACTTATAAATGAAAAGAAACAGCAATAAATTATTACTTTTTTGATTGATGGATTACATTATGTTGTTCAGATACAGTAGGGTATAAAATAAATCTTACTTTAATAACTGCTCTGCTGGATATTATAATAAATTTTCTAATTAGATATATATACATGGCTTTTACTCCCAGAAGTGTGATTAACTCTTAGCATACTGAGAAAATGTTATCTATGTATACTTTGAGATCTCATGAAATGCCAAACAGGATTAACTAAACTTTTTGGCAAATTAAAAGCCTTGTTTATACTTTTTACACTGTATATAATTTTTACAGCAATCAAGGTGAAGTGTTAAAATGCAACCACCTACTGCTATTTTGCATATAGTTATCTTCAAAAGGACAATGTCAAAATCCAGTTAAAATCTTCATTAAAATGTTATCTTATATATTGCTGCTCCCTGGCTCAGTAAGAGGATGGTATTTAATTTTTTTTTACTGGTTCCTAAGTTTAAAATTCATCACTCAGAGAAACTTAAAAAACATACTTGAAATCATCACCCTTGTTTTATTTAACAAGCTCACAAAATTTATTGATGGTGCACAGTTTTGCTGCAAAGATGAAGATCTGTTGAGTTTTATAACTGGACACAATGTGATAGCTCTGACTGTGTACCATCAAATCTGCTGGGAGTAGTCCTTTGCATAAAACGTAAGGCAAGTGTAAGATTCTAGCCCCAGCATTATTTGCCATAGAATTAACACAGATAATGATGCACTTTACCGTCACTACTAACTCGGATCACTCATTTCACATTAAGTTAGGCTGAATTTGAAATCAGAGCAGGGAACTTTTTTTTGCCATTTTAAGATATGTGGTTTTTTTTAAATTATACTTATTAAAAGCCTTGTTATAATGGTTAATCAAATTTCTCTGATAAATGTAATTAATAACATATTAAATTAATTCTTATTTTAAAGCAAAGCTCAGTAAATAATTTCTATAGTTAGAATTTTTTTGTCTTGTTTACTAAACTAATTTGTCTATCTCTTTGCTCCTGGTTTCTTACAGTATTGATTATAAAAATTTTGTAATTGTCAAAAAAAAAAGAGTTGGTTTGAATTTTGTTTCATAACATAAACATATTATGATTTCTGTGCCTCAGAAATATAACTGATCTACGACATTCGGAAAACAGACAGAACTAAAATATTTCAGAAAGCAGTTTGCAAGTTTCTTGCAAACATAGTCCCAAAAAGAAATATTAAAAAGAATATTTTGTAGTTTATTTTTTTTCTTCCAGTAGTCTTAAATTTTTTAGAAAACATTAATTATCTTAAGATTAACTACCTTGTGGCACAGTGGTAAAATAGAGTCACCTCGGTGTGTTATGTTTCCATACTTGTGCATGATCTTGAATGTTAATACTGAGTTACACATAGTTTATGGGGTCTTATGGATAGGTATGTCTGACACTTAAGTTCCTTCCCTCTCTAAACATAAAAAACCAGATTGCTCCTGAAAAGCCTTTTGATAAATTTGAAAATTTTGGTGTTTCTTTCCCATGGTCCTGAGAGAGCTTTACGAAACTCGATGGCACTACAGAGTTGAGATCTCAGATTAATGCCCTACCTGTCGACCAGACACAACAGGATTTTAAGCTAAACACAGGTGAGAGCAGTATGGCACATGCCCTTTTTCTGCATGCATTTCTGATTGACAAATGAAAAACAACATGTACAACCCTGATACAGTGAGAGGTATGTAGTTAGAAGACAAAAGGTGTTATGACAATGATACTGTTGACAGTTTTTATAGTACTTTCTCTAATTCTTTAATACAGTTTATATAGTGATAAATAGAGTTTATTAGCTTCCATAAAGAAGTGAAATATTTGAAAGAGAAGACTTTAGAGCTACAATGAGATCAAGACAGGCAGCAGAAGTGACAGAGGAGAGCAATGGGAAAGGGGAAGATTTGCTAGGAGGTTTTGAGAAAATGAGACAGGAAAAGGCTGCAAAGAGGTGTGCAGAAAAGGCAATAGGAAAACAGTGTGCATGAAATTGATGGATAAGAGAAAAGAAATTTGAGTGAAAGAGCTTGCATAAAGACAAAATAAAAGACAGTCTGCACTTCTGTCACCATAACCCTATGCAGCACTGCAGGCTTAGGGAAGAGAAGTTGGGTGGCAGCCCAGCAGAGAAGTCCATGGACATACTGGTCAACAGCAGCAGAGCATGAGCCCGTGTGTGCCCAGGTGGCCAAGAGGGCCAGTGCTGTCCTGTACTATATCAGAAATAGCATGGCCAGCAGGACCAAGGAAGTCATTGTTCCCCTGTTCTTGGCATTGGTGAGGACACACCTCAAATCCTGTGCTCAGTTTTGTACTACTTCACTATAAAAAAGATACTGAGGTGCTGAAGCATGTCTGGAAGCTGGTGAAGAGTCTGAAACACAAGTCTGATGAGGAGCAGCTGAGGGAACTGGAGGTGTTTAGCCTGAGGAAAAGGAAGCTCAGGAATGACCTTACCATCCTCTCCAATTCCCCAAAAGGAGGTTGTAGGCAGGTGGGGGTTGGTCTCTTCTCCCAGGCAACTCTCAGCAGGACAAGAGGACATAGCCTCAAACCCTGCCAGGTAAGGTTTATATTGGACATCAGGAAGAATTTTTTTCACTGAAAGAGTGGTTAAGCGTTGGAACAAACTGCCCAAGGAGGTGGTGATGTCACCATCCCTGGAGGTGTTCAAGAAACGACTGGACTTTAGTGCCATGATCAAGTTGACAAAGTCGTAATCAGTCAAAGGTTGGACTAGGTTATCTTGGAGGTCTTTTCCAACCAACTTTAATGATTCTGGGGCTCCGGGATTTTCTGGGATTCTTTCTTTAGTCACTAATCTCTTGTCATTTCCTATGAAAAGTTTTGGTTTTCCCTCTAAAATTTGTCACTTCATTAACATAGCAGTAGGCTAAAGAGTGATTACAGAGCATGTGCTAGTTCTTTTCTAATGTAACAAGAAATAAATTTAAGAGACTTGCTAACAGTATTTTCTATGGCTTGCTTTCTCTTATTTGCTCCTCATTCTACCCCCCACCTTTTTTTTTTTTTTTTTTTTTGTGGTTACAGTAATTGCTGTCTGGGCCTCAAAGGCTAAAAATCGTTTTTCATCTCATGCATGAAGAATTTTAGTTTGATTGATGACAGCTATGGAACCTTTCCTTAGTCACTAAGCTGCACTAATTTGCAAGCTAAAACAATATTAGCAAATTGTTAATGATCCATGAAACTGCAGCAGCAGCCTTAAATGTTATGCTCAGAACTTTCTTACAACTAAAGCAGCTTACCTAAATTCCCACAATGGACACAAAATGAGATGACATTTACAAAACAACAACAGTAGCAACCAAAATAATAATTGTGAAAGTGACAGGCTTGGCTAATGTAGTACATTACTGTGAATAATTTGTATTGAGGGCATGTGAGCAATTAACATTAAAACCCAGACCTAGTTTGTAGCAGTTTGGATTTAATTTTCACATTGAGCTAAAGCTGGTGCACACATTTCCTGTCTGCACTTAATGGCTGCAATTTTCCTCTGTTTCTATCACTGTGTGGCTGGCTTTTAAAATGAACTGGAAATCTTAAAAAAGAAAACAGAGTTAATTTTGAAAATAACCTGCGAGTATTTCTTTACATATTGAAAGAAGAGGATACTTTTTTTCCCTACGTGGGACCAAAATGCTGTTTGATGATTTATTTTTAAAGTGTTTTGAGAAAATCTGTTGAATGAGCAATATTCAAGCTGTTTCATGTTATTAGAGCATGTGGTAGGCTAGCTCCCAGTCAACATGTCAGTGTGCAAGAAAACATACATTATTTTCAGCTGTGTATTTGCCATCAACAAAAGGAGACTAATAAAGGAATATGGCCTTGTTTAGCACCTGTGTGGCACACAACAGTTATCAGGAAGAGTTTAAAGGAAAACATTGCTTCTTCCCAGATCACATAAAGTTTCTGTGTGCACTTGTGTAAAGTGATTTATAAAACACATTATTAGTGCATCTCATATGTAAAAATTTAAGCATTATACAAAAGAATCAATGTGATGCGATGTCAAATCATTCTGAAAGACAGGAAAATAAATTTATCTAATACATAAAAAAGAAAATAAGCTATTATAGAGAAAGAAAAACAAGTATATGTCTGGATATCTTCAAATAATTAAGAATTAAATTTGGCAGGGAGACTCTCATATTTGTAACTTCATAATTTGTAACTTCATAATAAGAGCCAATTTATGTAATTTACTCTTATCCTTTCTACAACAGTGGAATAAAGACTTAAGAATACTTTTCAAACACTATGTATTATTTTGTGTCAATTATGTTGTATTTTATTGTAGGTAGTAACAGTGTTCCCATTAATTGTTCTTTCTTGAGAAATTTAAAAAGTACCTCCTAAACTGCTGTCTCCTGAACAAATATATTTGTTTGATAATACCATTCCAGAAGGCATAGAAACCCAAATAGAAAGAGGATAAAGCTGAGAGTGTAGAGGACAATAAAGGCTGTTTAAATGCTACATGGTCATTTAGATCATCCTTTGTACTGCAACTGTTCTTAGCTGGAACTGGTTTTAGGTGGAACAAATATTTCCAATTGAAATAACAAATAACCCAACCCTTTTTGGTCATTTTCAGTTTCAGCATTTCAAGGTCATAGTGAGCAGTGGTTTTAGACTCCTGAACACAATATGTTGCATTTATTGCAGTGCAACTGTCAGGTTCTGTTGCAAATTATTTTTATGTGATACCAGAATCAAAAGGTGCATTAACAGGATGTATGAATTATCCATTTTTTTTTCTTATTTTAGTTTTTGTCTAATTCATCAATTTATAATACATCAGTACATGTTGAAGCAATGATCTCATTTATTTTCATGGAAGGCAAGTTTGTATTTTATTGCATTTTTTTTGCTTTGTGATCATCTTCTACAGCAGTTTCTTTCCATCTGAAATAAATCGGAGTGTAGGATAACACATCACAAATAACTTTTGTATGCTGAAGAGCTCAGTTTACACATCATAAGTTTAACTCCTTATGACTGCATCTGTTATTTTTCATTAGAGCAGGAGAAATAACGGTACTTATCTGTTTAACTTGATTATTTTGACATCAAAAGAAGGGAATTTGGAATGCCAAGATTTTTTTTGGATCACACTTATGTTTATTAAAATGCACTTTTCAAAGGTTAAAATTCAAAGAAAGTATTATTAGGATGCCTCGTCTTTCACTGGGATAAATATAAATACTCTAAATTATTACATATTTATAAGTAATGATTAATCAGTTCTTATTCCATCCAAATCTCAGTATCTGTCAATGAACTATTTAATTACAAAATATACTGGAAAATTTTGAAGATATAAACTAAAAGATTACAGAAATAATGCTCAACTTGCTTGTAGAAAGATAAGCAAACTGTCAATCTATATTTCTCATAATGTTTCTGAGAAAGCCAGTTGTAAGAGACATTTTACCACACTGAAGGCAATGACACTTCAAGTATTAGTATTCATACCTTTGCTATAAAATTGCAATATATTAGTAGAAAAAGCAGAGAAGTGATAAAGCGTTGCAGTGCGTGATTTAGGTTTTTGGATTAGTATTTGTATTTTGTTTATTTGTCTGTACTTGGTTTGCTCCTTCCAAAATACCCACACCCCTGTACCCCTGAACACACCTGGTGTCACCCTGTCCTGGACCCCACCCCTTTCCTTCCCCCATTGGCCCAGAGTGTGCTCTGCCCAGCTCCGACCTGGGAAAAGGGGACACAGAGGCCCAAGCCGGCGTTCTGGCTTCCTGGCACATGCTCTGGCAAGTGCAGCTCCTGGCACATGGAGCTGGACAGAAATAAACACCTTTTCCAACCCAAGCCATACCTGCTCCTTCTTCCAGCCTTATCCACCCTTCAGCCAGCAGATTTGGAGGACCCACGAACTGTTTTGGGTGAACTGCTTTGGCCGGTAAGCACCCCCACAGAGATACCAACCCCCTTAATAAAGCAACATTTGTGAAAGGAGATGTATAAAGGGACACCTTTAGAAGATAGATGCTGAATCAACGGGGCAGGAAGTGAGGCCTTTCTGTTTTGTTAAGGAAAGGGTAAACCAAAAATTTTTCCGGATGGATGAATTTACTGTTTTACTGAAAAAATATAAGAAAGTTTAGAGGTTAGTAATTTTGAAACATTTCCTTCAATGTATCATTTGAGATCATGAGAAGTCTTTGGGTTTTTCTCTCAAGGATTACCTATCACAGGCTCTGATATGGACCTTGAAAAGTAGTTGTGAATAAGAATTGAGACTGCTACACAAAGAGCATTAAATTATGAAACATCTTATGATCATGGACAGACATCATAAGGAAACACAGCAGCAGATTTTTTGGTTTTTGAATGCTGGATTTGTTTTTTTTTTAATATGTTATGATTGATTTAACATTATGCTTTCACCACTACATTCCTATTTACCAGTTACAAGATGTCTTGTGGCCCCAGTGACTCATCACAAAGCTGTTCTTCATTTTTTTCCCCCTAAATTAAAATGCCATTATGTTACCATAAAAGGAAAACAAAATTGTAACAGTTGCATTATTCAAAAATTACAAGGATGATATAACTGTGAGAAACTTTTTAAAACTTTGTAAGTAATTTATTTTTTTTTCTACTTTTTTGCTTTAATTGAAAACGGAGAAGAAAGAGAAAAAAAAGTTTTAAATTAACATTCTCTTTCCCACGTATTTTGAAAGATAAGAATGCAATAAGCTAGATTTGCCCAAATAATTATATGAAATTTAACATACACTGTGACCTCTATATGTCATTTACTCAGGCAACGCTTTCCATAAGTAAACTGAAGATTTTATTCTCAAAGTTTACAACATACAAACATACAGTAAAACCAGAAATGCAGTGCTACTCATAAATATCCTTCAGTAAGATTAACAGTGCATTTGGCAGCAAATAACATTTGGAACCTAATCTCCAAGTCCTTTTTAAAGGCCAGTTTCCTTATAACCAAATAAATGCTTCTCTCAGCATTTGTAAACAGTTTTAACAGAAGCTCCTCCAAAAGGCAACATTCCTCTAAAAAATCTTGAACTTGCTATTATGTAAGGTAATGTCTTGATTCTTCTGTTTTTCTAGATGCATTTTTTTTTTCCTAAACAAAGTATAATGAAATATTTATATGTATCTTTAACTACCTTAAAGTAGTTGTAATATTTTATAGAGCCTGGCACCATTTATGAAAATTTGAGAAAATATTCTTTTTATTTGCAAGGTCATACAGTTTCATCAAATGTCTTTACTGGTTCCTAGACTGGTTTGAACTTTTGAACAAAGTCTAGGAGAACATTTATGGAGACTTGTCAGTCAATTGTTCAACAACTTGAAATTTAAAAGAAACCCAGAAAAAAAAAAAAGGTGGAGAAAGTTTTCTTCTTTGTATCAAGTATGTATGCAAGTTTTTGCACAGCTCCACTAGGGTTGTAATTCCCTGGTTTAGCAATGTACTATTTGTGATAGTGATCTTTCATTGTGACTAATATGCTGCTTACCAAAGTGCTGCAATGCCATCAGTCACTTTGTAGTTTCCAAAGACAAAACAAATTAGAAAACTTTCTTTAAATCATAACTCTGTGGAAGTATGAAGTTGGTGAGTGTGCTTTATAAAGACTTCTGAAAGCATTTTTTAATTGTTACTCTACACCACTGGGGATCAAAGCTCCTTGAGGTTTTTTTTAATGTTGTATATTTAGGAAATATAAATAAGTCAAGTAAGAGTAAAGTGAAAAATTTGAGTTTTGATAGAGCATGAAAAAATTAGAATGGGTCCCCTAATCGAGTTTAGCCAAAACCCAATGACTTCAAGATTATTTTTGAGTGTGCTGTTCAGATTATCCATGAAGCTATCAGTTTCATGAGGATCAAACACTCCTGAGATTAATTCAGAAACAAGATGATATCATCTGATCCATTGAGTTAAACTTCTCTGACTATATGATTCCTCTTTGTTCAAATTGGCCCTGAGACACATTTTAGAAATTTCAGAGAAATTTTAGAGATTCATTCTGGAATGGTATAAATTTCTCTCTAGACATGAACAGGTGCATTTGATTTACTTGGCAAAATTTTGGTAACAGGGATGCTGCAGAGGCAGCCTCTGTGATAGGAGGTCATCAACTTCTGCTGGACAAGGACAGTTCCAGGCAGTCCAAAGCATCCCACTGCAGCTGAGCCCACCAGCCGGGCTGGTGCAGCCTCTGTGAAAACATATTTCAGAAAAATATGTTTTCATATTTCAGAAAAAATTATATGCAGCAGCTGTGATCAGTGAGGAAGGAGAGAGGGAGGTGCTCCATGTGCTGGATCTGAATGGTGAAGCATGTTTTTCCCTTGCAGTTCATGGAAGGATACAGTAGAGATATCCATGTTGCAATCTGTCAAGAACTTTCTTGAAGGAAGCTGCAGCTCATGGAGCATCCATGCTGGAGCAGGTTCCTGGCAGCAACTGTAGCCTGTGAGGGACCCATACTGGACCAGTCCATTCTTTGAAGGACTATACCCCATGGAAAGGACTTGTTCTGGAGCAATTCTTCAAGAACTGCAGCCCATGGGAAGGACTGATGCTGGAGGTGTTTGTAGAGTGCTGTATTTCATGGGCAGGAATTCGTGCCCAAGCATGTGAAAACTGTGATGAGGAATGAATGACAGAGGTGAAGTGTTATAAACTGTCTGCAACCCCCATTCCTCATCCTCCTGTGCTACTTGGAGTGGGAAGAAACAAAAAAGCCATGAAAGAAGTTAAACCTAGAAAGAAATGGAAGGGGGAAGAGAGGTACTTTTAGCTTTTTGTCTGTTTCTCATAATCTTATTCTACTTTTAATTGACAAAATGTTATGTTACTCTTCCCAAGCTGAGCCTGTTGTGCCTCCTAGAGTAAGTGGCAAGCAATTACCCAGGTTTTAAGGCTTTAAGAGGTGATTCCGCTCCTCTACTCTGCTCTGGTGAGACTCCACCTTGATTACTGCATTCAGTTTTTGGATCCCCAGCACAGGAAAAGCCTAGACTTTTTGGAGTGAATCCAGAGGAGGGCCAGCAAGATGATTAAAAAGACAGGGAACCTCTCCTATGAAAATAGACTAAGAAAATTAGAATTGTTTAGCCTGGAAAAAAGGCAGCTTCCGGGTGACCTAACTGAGGCCTCCCAGTACCAGAAGGGAGCCTACAAGGAAGAGGGACTTTCTTAAAGGCCATGAGGTGATAGGACAAGGGGGAATAGTTTCAAACTGAAAGAGGATAGGTTTATATTAGATATTAGGAAAAAAAATTCTTTACTGAGGATGGTATGGCACTGGAACAGGTTGCCCAGGGTTCAAGACCAGGTTGGACTGGTGTGGTGGTGTCTTTTTAAGTTCTACATGAGTTTAGTGTATTGTTCAGTTACATGTACCCCATTTTGTTCCCTAGAATCCATTTGTTTCTGTACCCCATCTTATTGTATGTAACCCTCCCCCATACATCTCCCCAGCAACTGCCCTGTGATTGGTTCCCCCCTTTGAGTTGTCAATCTTGTATTATGTATCCCCCTGGTCCTGTCCATCATTCCGGGGCCTCTCCCTGAGTCTGGAAAGTTCGGGGAGAGGCGTCGAGTGATTGGGCAGGATCCAGTCATCCCCCTCCCACTCCCCTTTGGTTTGTTACTGTTTATGTCAGTTATGTGATCAGCCACTCCCCAGTTTATTCCTATTCGTGCTTTCTGTAACCCATCCCTGGAACCCAACTCCCTTTAAAAGGTGCTGTCCCTCTCTGCTGGTTGTCTCTCCTGGGGCACTGGCAGTGAGGTGAGGGCTCCCCGCCCAATAAACTCCTGTTCTGTTTTCACCCCCAAGAGAGTCCCTCCTTTCATTTGCTCTTCTCCATCGCCATACACCTGCTCTCGACGCAGGCACGGACCACCTGTTTGCGGCAGCGTCCCAGGGCTAGCCGAGTGAGGCGGACGCTGAGCCACCGCAGACTGGGGCTCTGAGCAACCTGGTCACATGGAAGGTGTTCCAGCCCATGGCAAGGGAGTTAGCACTAGATGACACTTAAGGTCTCTCCCAACATAAACCATTCTATGATTCTATGATTCTATGAATGTTGAAATGCTACTCATGAGCCTGCAAACGCTATCTTTTATTGTATTCCAGGAGAGAAGAACAAGGGATCATAATCTTTGCCTGAAATGTTTTCATAACTTGTTTTATAAAAAAAAATTATCATACCCTACTTTTAATAAATTGTTATAAATATAGTGGAAGCAAATTTATGAGAAAATTATTTTTAAAAATCGTGAGAATTCAAATCATTAATAATAAAAAATCATGAAAAAATAATAAAAAAATTTCTCATAAAAGCTAGCTGAAGGAAATCAGAACTTTTCCAGGAAGGGTTTATGTTATCTGAACATTCAAAGTCAAAATCCATTTTCAGTTGCTTCATATCTCTATGCTACCTGCAAGAATTTTGTGTTAAAACATAGAGGAAGAACACTTTAAAAGTTACAGAGAAAGCAGCATACAACAATTAGACTGGACAATCTTAAAATGGCACAAAAAAGTCAAAGTAATTTCACCCTCCAAATAGGAAAGTAATACCTAGGATTTAAAAGTGATCACAAACAGTGACTTATATTTTAAGGTGTTAACATGGCACATTTTTCCATGTGCTATTACAGTTGGTTCTCTTTTTTAAAAAAACTTGGAAAGAGATATTTAGAGAGAACGTGTAATGGCAAAAAATGAGATCTATTGAAAACGTATAGCTTTTACCCTATATAAAGGGCAATGACTTCAATGCTGGCACGTTATTCCATCACTCCTCTCTCAAAAGATAAATCCACTTATGATCCTTTTATCTACTTATAAGTGTCAAAATAAATCTATCACTCTATTGCAATCTCACTGATTTGATTTGAATAGCAAGATAATTGTTGGGAACTGTGACTTATAAATTTACGCTTGATAGCTGTTTTTTACAATATTTTGCAACTGTTAGTGTCATATTCACAGTTATTATATTACTGAAATCAGACTATTTGAAATCAGTCATATTTGGCTATCCAAAGTATATTTGCCTTTCTTTAAAATTTTAACAAATTTTATACAACTAAAAGCAGTGCAAGTCACTTTTTAGGCAAAGCAAATTGATGATATTCTACAATCAAAATTAGAATTGAAACTGCTAATAGTGGCAGCAGGAAAATCTTGCAAGAAATTCTGTAATTTTTTGGGATAGCATCTTTTAACAAACTGTATGAATAACCATGTAGAATAACATATATGAAATATGTCTGGTTTTAAATTGCTAAAAGAGACTAAAGAAAGCAAATCACTCCTAGAGCTAACTGTTCTTTTATAAAATCTGAACTAAAACTGACACTATGCTTCCTCAATATATAAAATAAGATTTAAATCCTTAGCCTGTGATATTTAGAAGTATAGAGAATGTGAAAAATAGAAAGTTTTATTAACGTCTCTTCAAGATGTTATATTTATGATTGAGAATATTTAAATATTCCACATATACTCCTCAACAATGAAAAATAACAATTTCTTTTAAAAAACTCTTAAAATATACTAAAATTGTGTAAACTGAAGATTTACTAATTTTGAAAGCAACCATGTTCTAATCACTTAGATGTTTTGAATACTATTAATGATGCATTTGGTTAGAAGGTTCATTTATCTGTTTTTCTCTTTTTAACTTCACTGCTCTTTTTTCCCTTTCTCTCCTCTCTACAGTAAATTAAGAATAGCTTGTTGGAAAAAATATAAGCAGCCTCACCCCAGTACCTGAAAAAGAAAATGACCCTACTAGAATTCTTACATTATTTTTAAACATGTACAGTTATTAACCACTTAATAATTTAGTGGCCTGTTTGTATACAAAAGTGTAAAAAAAATTGCAGAAACTTTATTTTGTTCAAGCATCTTTTGAGTTTATAATGGAATTCTCTTTGGAGACAACATTTTGCAACAGTAAGGATCACATTTAGACAGTACTCACTCTGCACTGCAATATGATGGATGATCTTTTATGTCATAATCTCTTCCCTGAACTCTCCTCTGTGCTGGTGAAAAAACTACAGAATTTTCCCTCCTTGCAGTGTTGCTTTTTCTCATGCTACTCCAGAAGTATATGACACTGTAAATTCTGCAAATTGAAGAAAAGGTAGCTGACCAAGTCACTGCAAAATCACATCTTTCCCCGTGGCTTTACCAAGGGGCAAATCCAAATGATGTAACTTTTTCCTGATTGTATTCCCACTGTTAGGTCAGTCACCTTAACCTGCACACAATTATCAGGAAAACAGTAAATAATTTTTACATGCAAGTCCTTTTTTACAGTACCATGGCCACGAAAGCTGACAATTTCATTTATAGAGTCTTCATTTCCCCCAGTTTTTTGGCCCTGTTCTGTTCTAACCATACAAGCTTAGCATTTATTGCAAAATCTCATATCAATTACAAATATCTTTCTATCACAGAAAACATTAGTGACGAGTTGTATTTTCTTTTTGTATGAGTTATCATTTATTGAACTTTGGTATTGGTTTTGATTTATATCTATAAGAGTATAGCAAAGCATTTGAAGTGACAGAGTTGTTGGGTATTTCCCTCTACCTTTATTTGACCAAGATCACAATGGTTTACATGAGTTAAATAAATACATGGACACATGACTCAAAAGAAGCTGTGGTGAGACCCCTCTTGGAGTTCTGCATTCAGCTTTGGAACCCCCAGCACAGGAAGGACATCAACTTCTTGGACCAGGTTCAGAAGAGGGTCAGCAAGATGACTAGAGGGATGGAGAACATCTCCTCTGAGGAAAGCCTAAAAGAATTGGGATTGTTCAGGCTGAAGAAAAGGCAGCTTCAGGAATTGTGACCTCCCAGCACCAGAAGGGGACCTACAAGAAAGATAGAGCAGAACTTTGTACAAGACATTCAGTGACAGCACGAGGGGAAATATTTTCAAAGTGAAAGAAGGCAGGCAGGTTTATATTAGATACTAGAAATAAATTCTTTACTGTGAGGGTCGTGAGGCACTGGAACAGGTTCCCAGAGAAGCTGTGGATGTCACATCCCTGGAACCGTTCAAGGCCAGGTTGGATGGAGCTCTGAGCAACGTGGTTTAGTGGAAGATGCCCCTGCCCACAGCAAGGGAGTTGAAATTAAATTATATTTAAGATGCCTTCCAACCCAGGCCATCCTCTGGTTCTTCAATAAGAAGATGTCAAAGATGATTAAATTATATGAAATGCCTCATGCAAATGAACAAGAGTCATACATAAATAAATAATTTGATAAATTAAATATATGACTTTGTGACTGTATAAAAAGTTAACTGTGTAAAGCAGCTAGTAAGCTAAACCAGCAACAGTGAAGCTGATACATCCTCCAAACTGAATGTGCATTACTTTGTCATTTTAATGGAGATGCTTTTCAGACTGAATCAGACAGAAAGTAAAAAAATATTTCTGTTTTATGAGCAGACTTCCTGGTTTAAACAGTTGGATAAGAGGAGACAATTTGTGAGGTGGATATCAGTAAATTGAGAAATTGATTTTTTTCTGACTAAATAACTGCTGGAGTCAGGCTGGGACACAATAAATGAAAAGACTAGGAAAGCAAAGTACAGAGAGGCAAAGAGATCAAGCAGGAGACTGCATAAAGTAAAATTCAGATATTATAGTTACTAAAAGAAAACCTGCAGTCAATATAAGTAATTATTTAAGTTAATGTGAAAAAAGTATTTTGTTCCTGCATCCTTCAATGTCCAAGGCTTTCCATTTTAAAGCCTATTTTGTGGTATTGTCCATTGCCATCAGCAGTCATAATTCTTCAAAATGATCCAAGCCGAGGTGAATATTTAACAGCTCTTTTGCTTTCTAAATGTTATATCTTAATTAGTTCAACATGTAGCTTACACTGAAGCAATTCAAATCAAAAAACAAGAATAGACATCTCAAAGAGAACCTCTCACTCTATGAAAGCTGTCTGGAGGTAGTCTGATGAATCAAACACTAGAGATATTGCCTTTGTCACACTCAGTTCTTAAAGGCTGGATTAATCTAGGCATCTCAGTTTTAGGCTGTGAATATATATCAAACAGAAAAACGCCTAAATGTCTGATTTACAGTATAGAACCCTTAAAGCTTGCAGAATCAATTGAGTATTTTCATTTATTTCAATGAATTTATACACACTTTCTACACAAGTAAAGTGATGTATAAGTGTGCAGTGTGACTAAGTTCAATCATTATTCATGAATAAAAGATTAGGGATCATAGAGTCCTAACATAGCCCAGGTAAGAAGGGAAATCAAAAGATCATCTGCTCCAAAATTTCATGGTAGAGGAAACCCAGATGAGATTATCTAGCACCATGTTCAATTGCATTTTAAACACCTCAAGTGCTGGGGACTCCACCACATCTCTGGGGAGGTTGTTCTAGTGAATGATTGTTCTTACTGTGTAAAATTTCTTTCTTATATCAAGAGAAAACCTCTCCTGCTGCAACTTGTATCCATTGATTGACCCTTCTCCTTGTGTGTCTCCTTGTGAAGAGAGAGCTTCTATTCTCTTTGTAGACAGTATGTCTATATACTTTAAGTATTTGAATAATATAAGGAGGTTCACCAAGGTCTTCTCTTCTCTGGGAGAAAAGAGCTAACTCCTTCAGTCATCCCTCATGCAGCAGATTATTCAGTCCTCTGATCATAATTATGGCCCTGCCTTGGACCTGCTCTAGCCTGTCTACTTTTTTTTGGTGAGGACCAGAACTGGACAAAATATTTGGGGTTAGAACTAACAAGCACTGAATTGAGTGGAATGATCATGGCTCTTCTGTTAGTAATGCCCCTGAAGATGCAGCTGAGGATCTGACTTGCCTTTATTACTGCAGTGACATCCTACTGAGTTTTGCTGTTGTCTACCAAGAACCCCAAATTCCTTTCAGCAAGGCTGTTTCCAACCACAACAGATCCCAGCCTATTCTGGATTTTTGATTGTTCATTCCCTGGTGAGGACTCTACCCTTGTCTTATTAAACTTCATAGTGCTCTTGCTAGCCCACTCTTTCAGTCTGTGCAGGTCTCTTTGTAAGATGGCTCAACACGTGATATTTTGAACACATCACCCAGCTTGGTGTCACAACAAATCTGGCAGTGGTGTTTTCAATCACATCATCCAGATCATTTGTGAAAATGTTGAACAGGATGGGGCCCTGTGTTAATTGCTAATCATTGGAAAACTGTGGTGGCCCCTAAGGATACCAAGGAAGAGCTTGCCCTGCCATGAGCATTTGCAGCCTGAGAGCTGCTTTCAAGCTGCTGTGTTCTCTCCCTAGGAAGTCTCCCTAAGAGACTTCCCTCTTGCTCATGGCAAGCAAAACTAAACGGTTCCATGAATCCTTGCCACATTATGTTAATTGTTCACATCTGATTCGCTGTACCCTCAGGTCCTGGTTTTTCCTTTCCCCCACTGGTGTATTTTGGATCCTTCCACTGATTGGTCCTTTCCTTGATTCTTTTCCCTATTGGTCTATGTGTGTACCCCCACCCCTGAGCCCTCTGTATAATCCCTCTGCCCTGAGCTCTGAGGTTCTTTGGTCCCTTGGCACTCCTGGAATAAAGAAGCTCCCTGAAGACCTGATGATCCCATCCCGTGTCATCTGTCCTGCATTGCCCAAAGTGGCTCCACCGCTCAGCTGCTCCAGCACCTTTCACAATTGAGCTGATTCATCATCAACCTGAGAGTGCCTGTGCTCCTGCCAATAGGAGTGTCTTTTTAAAGATGCTTCTGTCAGGGAAGGTTGCAGCACCTCAGAACACAGCGGACCGCTACAAGAAATATCAGCAGTCTGCCAGGTTGAGATAAAATCAGTGGTCACCACATTCTGAGTGCAAGCTGTCAGCTAATTTCCTACCCACCTCACTGTCTACTTATCCAATATGTGTCTCGACAGTCTTAGGCCAAGCTTAAGAAACACTGAATCACAGAATGGTTGAGGTTGGAAAGGATCCCATCAAACTCCCTAAGCAGAGCCACCTAGAGCCCCTAGTCCAGGACTATATCCAGATGATATGTGATAACTCCAGGGATGGAGACTCCTCAACCTACCTAGGAAACCTATTCCAGTGTTCAGTCAGACTTACAGTGAAAAAGGGGTTCCTGATGTTAAAGTGGACCATCCTGTATTTTTGGGTGTACTTATTGTCTCTGGTACTGTTGCTGGACACCATGGGAAAGAGCCTGGTTCCATCTTTACAAGCATCCATCAGGCATACGTATATACCCACAATACTGTTATGTGTTTTAGGACATCACAGAGGTTTTTTGGGTTACTAATTTTCACATATAAGCTAATAAACAATCTTTAGTTCTTATATTAGACAGTAACACTACTATTCTGAAGAGCTGCCAAATGCAGAATATCTTCAGATTCTTTAGAAATGTCAATAAATCTACTTACACAGAAATATGTTCCAATAAAATTCTTTCATTTTAAAGTATTTTAAAAACCACATATTTTAATGAACCTATTTATAGCTGATTTTATTTTAATTGAGTATTTTTTAGTAAATAAAACCCCCATGCTATTTCTTTTCAATATTAAATTGAATTGGCATTCAATAAGTGAGATAAAGTATACTCAGGAAATGTGTATTATTTTCTATTAACTACAGAGAGTTCCCTGATGATTCATGTGTGAGGAGTGTCAACATTTGTTAGTTTAAAGTGGGCTATATGAATGCTTCCAAAAACTTAAAAAGTACATTGCAAACATGCTTGCTGATTTCTACTATCCACAGCAATACTAGTTCTTTAGCCAGTAGCATCACAGTGGTGGCTCACAGATCTCTCTGTCTCCTTGAACAGAGTAGAATAGAATAGGCTAGAATAGAAATAGAAATAGAAATAGAAATAGAAATAGAAATAGAAATAGAATAGAATAGAATAGAATAGAATAGAATAGAATAGAATAGAATAGAATAGAATAGAATAGAATAGTTCTGTTGGAAGGAATCTGTAATAATCATCTAATCCAAGTGCCAATCACTTCAGGACTGACCAAAAGTTAAAGGAGGTCCTTAATGACTCCTAAACACTGACAGGCTTGGGGCATCAACCACCTCTCTAGGAAGCCTGTTCCAGTGTAAAGAAATGTTCAGTAAAGAAATGCTTCCTAATATCCAGCCTAAACCTTTCTTGATTCAGCTTTGAACATTCCCACCTGTCGTATCACTGGATACCAAGAGCAAGAGATCAGAACCTGCTTCTCCATTTCCCTTTCTCAGAAACCTGCCGAGAGCAATGAATTTTCCCCTCATCCTCCTCTTCTCCCAAAGTCCTTGGCATTCCTCTTAGGAGACTGAGCCCTTTCCAGCCTTTCACCAGACCTTTCACCAGCTTTGTTGCTCTTTCCTGGACTCATTCAAGTACCTTCCAACCCTTCCTAAATCATGGGGTTCAGAAACACATGCATGTTTCAAGGTGACCCCAAAGCAGTGTTAATTACAGCAGGATGAACACCTCTTTTTACTGGCTGGTTATGACTGTGTCTGTGGTGATGAGTGGTAACTCCAGAATGGGAGTGCCAGGGCACACTGTTAATTTATATTGAGCTGCTGCCAGCTAGCACCCCCAGATCCCTTTCTGCAGGGCTACTCTCCATCCATTCCTCTCCCAGATTATACTTATGTCCAGTATAACTCTGTCCCAGGTGAAGAATCCAGCATTTTGACTTGTTAAATTTTATCATAACCCAGTGATCCAACCTAGCTAGAGCCCTCCTCAAGGCCTCCTGTCCTTTAATCAGCTGCACCTCCCATTTTGGTATCATCAGCAAAATTGATAATGGTGAATTCAATGCTTGCATCCAATACATCAATAAGTGTATTGAAAAAACTGGTCCTAGAACTGAATCCTGAGGAGTACCTTTGGTGACGATTCATGAGCCAGATGTAGGCCCATTCACTACAACACTTTGAACCTGTCTTTCAGCCAGTTCTCCAGCCACAACAACAGCAAGCTGCTCATCTCACAGTTGCACTTTTACAGAAGAATGCTGTAAGCTTCAGTGTGAAAATAATTATTAGAATCTAGAAAAAAGCTACATCCACTGTCTTTCCTTCATTTACTATTTTAAAGTCAGTCAATCCCATTTATAACAAAGCAAAAATATTTTTTTATGTCCCTAACTGCATCACTTTGCATGTTCATCTATTAAATTTCATAACTTTTCTATTAATTTTACCCTGAGTATCATCCGGTTGTCTCTTTATTATATTCAAACATTTATCTGTATAATGTTTTTATGTGTGGTTATCTGAAAATATCAGTATATATTTCTGTATTTTCTTTCAAAACCGTTAATGAAAACATGAAATAGAACTGGTCCCAAGAACAAACATCAGAGATCTCCCTTGAGAAAAACTTGTTGGCTTTTGTTTAGCTGTTTCTTTAGCTGTTCTTTTTATTAGTCTTTTTATTAAACTCCATTGCCTGCTGTTGAACTGCCACCTGAAGGAACCTTATCAACCTCTTCACTGAATCCTTGATGAAGTGGATCTACTGCCTTTCTTTTATCTAGAAAGTCAGTTATTTTATCAGAGTAATATCATAACTTTCTTATTGATCTAGAGGAAAGAATAAACACTAAGTTTATGAAAACAACAGTCAAAGTATAAAGTTAATCATGTAAGTGGAATAAGGTAAAACTATAAACATCTGGAAAAGGGGTTTGTAAATTCGATGTTTAGAAGAGGGGATAAAAAGGGAGGTAGCAGTGCTAAGTCAAGCTTGAGATTAAGGTGATGGAAAATTAAAGACAGTATTCCAATGGGCCTTGAAGGTGAGACATGGCAATGTATTCTAATAAATAAGATGCTAATTCTGAATTTTCTGTAAACAGACATACCTAAACTTCTGGAAAAATATGGACAGATTGAAGACAGTTTAAACAGTGGAATTAGTAAGATGGAGGAAGTGAGAAAGTGAGTTATATCTGACTTCTAACATTAGATTCTAGAAAACTGAAGGAAATATAATCAGTTGTTGATTAATGGTGAAAAAGAAAATCTGATACTGGAAATTAATTCTGACTCTTTTCCATTAAGAGGAAATTAATGATGTCATATTAAGCAGCACATGGGAAGTTAGTCATGCAATTTTTACTGTAGGCAATGGTAATGCTAGGAATCCCCTGAATTTGTTCCTGTATAGTTCCAGGGAATTTGTGATTCTGTTTTTGGAATTCAGTGAATAGATTTCCCTCTGCCTGAGGGAAGTTCTTGTCATGTTCTGATCAAACCTGGTTTGCTTTAGGTTGCAGAGTATAAGGTCACCTATATTGCATATAATTGTGTACCTGTGTACAACATTTCCTCAGGAGCCAGGAGCTTCAGTTTTTGATCCTCTTCTACTTAAACATGTTTTGGAGTCAACACTTGTATGCTGCAAGGCTCCTCTGGAAACCTGATTAAAAATGATTTGGGAAAGACACCTGTCAAACAGTTTTTGCTAACCCAAATCCCAAACTGACTTGATGTTAGTTCAGATTAATTACCACACTCTATATAACTACACATCTCTCCTTTTTATGAGGATTCCTGGGCTCATGCAAGAGGAAGAATTTAAGACAAAATCCTTTACAGGCATTTTCTTTCCTGACTCAAGATTCTAGTCAAATAATTATTAACACTGATATTAACGCAGCAAATCAGTGAAACATTACACTAACTACACCTTAGTGTTTCTGGTAAATGTCTGTGCTCTGGCACATTGAATACAATAGAAAATAAGGAAATAATAATTAAAAAAATGTGTTTATGTCATTCAAATTTGTCATGGTTGTCTATTTGGCTGCTTTTTTTATTTTTTTCATTAAAGCATAAAGAGCTCACATTGGGTGGTTCCCAGATGACAATCAAGACACTCTCATTCACCTCCTGAACAGGAAAACAGAGAAAGTAAGACTAAAAAGCTTTGAGATAGACTGAGATAAAGACAAGGAGTTTTCTTACCAATTATGATCACAGGCAAAACAGGCTGACTTGGGAAATTATTTTAATATATTTCTGACTAAAAAGAGAGCAAGATGGTGAGAAAAAAAGAACTAAAACCACCTAGTCCCCAACCCTCCCTAATCCTTGGCTCAGCCTGTAATCCTTCATAAGATGCAGAGAGGATATCTTTCCCACCTCTATCCTCCATGGGGTGGGAGTGACAAGCTTCTCATCAGTGTCTTCTCCATTGGCTGTAGGGGAATCTCTGCGCCAGCACCTGGGCCACCTCCTTTCCCTACTTCTCTGACCTTGTCTGCAGGGCTGTTTATCTTACATATTTCTCAGACCATTTTCAGGACTGTGTTTGGATTGTGCTGTAGTTTTTACACTTTCTTAAATATGTTTTCACCGAGGTACCACAGCTTGGCTGATGGGCTCAGATTTGGGGACCAGCAGGTCCATTTTGGAACTCATAGTATCTGTCATGGAGGCAGCCCACTCCAAAAAATCTTTTGACATGTAAACACAATAAAGTTTTACATAGCAACCAAATTATAAAAGTATCTATAAATGCATTGCAGTAGCAACTCTTTTTTTTCCTGACCATGGTCATCTGATTTTTTTTTTCAAAATCTTATTAGTCAGTCAAATTGAGAGATTTCACCTCACGGCTAATTACTAAGTTCTTCTGCCAATGAGTGGTAATCAAAGCACAAGGGGTATCATGGCAAGGTTATTACATTTAAAGAGCATTGATGAATATGAAACTAATATGACATTGGGCTTTCACATTAAATAAAAATATGGCTATTTTTTATCAAAGAAATTTTATGCATTTTAGTGTGGGAATGCAGCTGCAATGAAATATACATATTCAATGGATACATGGCAATTAAAAAATCTTCATTGAGTAGGCAAACTAAAATAAATGCTATCATAATAAATATCCAGAGGTTTGACATATCTGTGATAATATGCAAAGGATTCAAACATGATGATGCAAAAATGTTTTCTGTAGCTGTATTTTTGGCTACTCAAAGGAGTTTAGGAAGCAAAATATTTCCTGGCCATTTTCAACGATTTTCAATTTTAATCTTCATATCTTCATAGATAAATAATAATATTCTGTTTGACTGTCAAATTTGAGATTATACATGCAAAAAGGTACAAGGAACAAATTTAATAATTATTTTTGCAATTCATTAAAAAATTCATTCTTTGTGCATTATATTAACAAGTTTGCAGAGTGCAACCTGCCATACCCTCAATAATAGGGGTGGTTTTGCTCTTTAATGCTCACTGAGCCACATGCTGGGTGCACTTAACCAAGAGTGAAGTTCTTAGGGAGCTTTAAGTACTTAACCCTTCACTAAGTACTTAATCAGTGCAGAACCACTACAGCACCAAGCTGGCACTCCTTCATCTTCCTTCAAAATCACATGCTGGTCTGTCAGGACTTTCAGTGGACTTCTGATCTATATGTGTCTGCTCAGCGTTTCCAGCATTGTTCTTGAAGCCTTTCCTCTTTCCTCACATGATGGTATGATGGCACTTCAGTTTGTCTAGGACCTTACCTCTTTGCCTGCATTGTAAAAAGTCAATATACCCCAATGCTTCAGTCTCTTCAACCATGCAACACTGTCCCTTCTTGGTGCTCCTCTTACTGGTGGTTTCTGGGCTTTCCCAGAGTTCACCACTCACATTCTCCTTTTCTGGGCAAGAAGTGACCTCCCATTCACATCAGAGTGGAGTAGTTCCATAAAGCAAACAGTCTGCAAACAAATCAAAAATTTCTACCATCTATAACAAACAATTGACTCTCCTAGCTTTTATTCTTCTGTATTCTTGATTCTTTGTCCCACTCTCTTACTTCAGAATTCACCCCCATGGCCACATCACTAACCCTTCCATCTCTATCCCTCAGAAATATACACTAGAATGTGCATGACCCACCTAATTTACTCCATGAATTCCTGTGGTTATAACCTTAACTTTTATGTGAATACTTTCTTTCCTTCAAGTCATACTCATTCCCCTCATCCAGTATTCTTCCCTTGTTATGCAAGGAGAATTTAGAGAGAAAAGAAACTGAGGAATATTACATGAGCTTACCTTTACTTTGTTCCTTCACTTGGCTTTTCACTTTCTTTTCCTGTCACTTAAGCAGTTTCTCTACTTTGTTTTCTCTCTGACACGCACAAGGGTCCTACAGGGACTGTTTTCTGACATCAAGAAGTAAAATAAATTTGTTAGGCCACAGCACTTGAGGATTTTAACCCCATTATAAATGTATGAATTCTTTCCGCAGTTGATTTGACTTTGTGGTTAGTGTCTCAATAATCTTTGCTGAACACTGAATCATTTTTCATTTTTTAATAGTAAGTGGGAAAGCAGATTGTTTGAAGATGCTGCAGATTCTGCATCAAACAAAACCAAGAATGGAACAAGTTACTCCACTTCATCATTTTTTTTGCTATTTCATTCTTATATTATATTAGTGATTTCAGCAATGCTCAACAAAACGATTGATTAGTAGCAAAATAATTGTGATCTTTATAAATCATTAAAAAGAAACCCAAAAAACAAACTGATTTTCACAACTGTTTTGTCCACTCCGGAATTTTCTAGGCATACAAATCAGAGAGGAAGGAGTTGATTTGTCTGTACATGAATGTGCCTTTTCAAAATGGTCTAGGCTATCATGTGATGTCTGTTGGCAGATGCAATACTGTCTTCATGGGAGACCTGTGGCATCTGAAGCTGCAGCTGCAGCACTGGCAAATTATTCAATAGAACCTAAAAGGGCACTATATGTCTATGTTTAGACAGCTGAAAGCTTCTTAGCCTTATTTCAAGTTATTTCTTCAGTTAAGGTCTTTGATGTATTACAGCAATATATGTATGCTAAGAATAGAAGAAGAAACTCACACCAAATTGGAGTTAACTACAAGAAACCTGTGCTTACACTGAAGACTTCTTCTCCAAGCCAGAAAAGGCTGAGTGAATATCTTGAAGTTAAAGCATAGAAAAGAGAAAAAATATTATCCTGATTAAATGTCTGTTCAAGGTGCTCTAAGTCCTTCATCAGCATTGCTCTTTATCTGACAGAATCACCCTCTGACTCAATTTCTTTTCTGAAAGTGATTTCCTTCTGGCTTGTTGGAATCCAATTCTCATCTAGCCTGTGATTCTTCTGTGTTTCTGATGACAGTTTTCATTATCATAAATGGGCATTCATTTTAGGATTATATGCTGGATATCTGCATTTGCCCACAAAACACATACTGAAGTGTTCTGCTACTGACATATATTTAACTGTGATTGGTCTAATTCCTTTTCCAGTTTTATGCTGCCAATTTAATTTTTTATGACATGTAGCTTGATCATAGATAATAATACTACATTTGTCACTTAATCTGTGCTGAAATTAGCATTATCTTCCCATAATTTATTGCCTAGGGAAGGTTCCTGGCCAGTCATCTAGAGAATTGTCACTAAGGATCTCAATAATTAGGTTTAAATTATTATGAAAGAAAATAATTTTCTTTTTTTTTTCTGTGTCTCTTTTCCTTCTTCTATTCCATTGTTCTAATTTCCTATTTTAAAGACCCAAGGACACTCTTCATACCCATTATATATCCAAAATGTTCTGTGAATCCTGCTAAGTTCTTGGTTACAGGAACTATTCAGTTTTAATCAGTTTAATCATATTTTGAATGAGAACTAATGTTTGTTGATATATATATTTTACTCCTTTGAAGTACATCTATGATCTTCTGAATACCAATGTAATGAAAAGGCATGAAATGTAATGCTATTTACATAATGATTTTGAATTTGAAATAAAAATTCAGAAAAGAACAGTCACATTGTTTCACAGAGCTCTTGCCTACTTCTCTTTGTGTGTCCACACTTTAGCAGTACATCCCCACATTATACATAATTTGTTTTTACCAATTTTTTTCTTTTAATGCAATATGAAATCCCTTTGTCCATGTCTTAAACATTTATATTTTTACATGATTCAGTAAATTGGTTTATTTTTTAATGGGATCTGGATTTTTATGTTTCCCTTTCTGGTGAATTGCAGTTTGCTTGCAGGCTAGTTAAGACTGACTACTCAATTTATTTCTTCCATCAAACAGGAACTCATCCAACTATCTTTATCACAGAGGCAAAAAAAAAAAAAAAACCCAAACAAATATAAAAAAACCCCCAAAACAAACAAACAAACAAACAAACAAAAACAAACAAAAAAGACCCTTAAGTTTTTTATCCAGTTCTCCAAAACCCAAGACACTGTTGTCTCTATATACGTCTAAAATATATCTTTAGTTTCATACTGCTCGTTTTCCATCCATGAGGACTTATTCTGCATGAGGAGGTCCTGGTTCACTATGATTCTTGCAAGAAAGGCACTTGTATTCCATAAAGTATGATTTATTTCTTAATTTTTCTTCATTTCTTAATTTTTTTAGCACTATAATACTATAGTTATCATGTATTATAGCCACAGTTATCAGCTGTATTTAAACTTATAAACACAGAGAGCATGACACAGTATTAGTTTCTTCAGATGCTGGAAAGCCTTACTTTGGGGTTGTTGAATGGGCCTTTAATCAAGGTGTGGAGCACTGTGCAGATCTCATCCATGAAATCGTTACTCCATCTTGGTCTTTTGAGTTCTTACAAGATTTTCTTAAAAGAAAACATATTTTCTACTGTAAAACTGAAGAGATGATCATGTGAGTGTTTGTGGCAACACTTTTACATAAACGGAAGGTCATGCAGTTAATGTGGTTGGCTGCACTGAGTGGGAGCTGCCTACAGATCCTGTGTTTCCCTGGATGGCCTGTGGTTCTCCTGCACCCAGGAGATGCACACAGCACTGCTGAGGTCCTGCTGCAGCCAGGGAATGCACACAGCACTGCTGAGGTCCTGCTGCAGCCAGGGAATGCACACAGCACTGCTGAGGTTCTCCTGAAGCCATGGGATACACACAGCACTGCTGAGGCTCTCCTGAACCCAGGTGATACACACGGCACGGCACGGCACAGCACGGCATGGCACAGCACAGGTGTGATGACACAGTGACCTACATGTAGCATGGAGCAGCACAGGCATCATCACCTGCTCAGCTTAATGGTTCACTAGATCATAAACTCCTCAGACTGAAGAGTTTCATTAAAGGCATCCTGCATGTATTTTAATCAGTCCTTTACTTCATTCATTTACTTCATAAATTCTAATGTCAGTCAAAATTGGTAACATATGTATCTTTTGATGCTATAACTGATTATTTCTTAATCTACATATTCATATTCTACACTAATATTGGTCTGTCTTGAAGAACTGTGACATTCTACGTATTGCCTTTTTAACAAAGTATTAATCACTTGTATTCCAAAGGACATCACTTCAGCTGTGTACCTAAAGTAGCTGAGCTTCCTGGATTCTCAGTCTTAGCCTTATAACCATTTGCTCGAAAGATGCAAGGTATTGTCATGAATCACAAATCAACAAAGCATGGCATCTGCACAGTGATTTTCTTGTTACTCTAAAGTGTACATTCTGTAGTGCCAGGATAAGCAGTAAACTTAGATCCCTTCTTAACTTTTAAAAAAGCAGAAAATCTGCCTTCCTTGAATAAATAATGATTAAAAAAGGTACAACTCAGAATAATGTAGAAATATATGAGAATGTCTTGTGTCACTTAATTTAATCTATTACAGAGAGATAACAGCCTTTAGAGACACAATTGGCTTTGAATCATTCCTTAATGCTTCATTCAGCTAGACATGATCACTGTCAGTTGAAGATTTCTAATCAGTTTAAGGATTCTCAAATCCATAAAAGTTGTTCCAATATTAGGAACAAAACTAAGGTATACCTGTTTGATTGTTATTCAATTGTAAATATTTTACCTCAATTTTACCCTGTTTTAATTTTTAAATGAAACCAGCATTAAAGAAGACTTAAGAAAAAAAAAAAAGAAGTAAAAATAAAGAGAGAGAAAGAAAGGAAATAATGCATTTCCTCTCTCAACTAAAAACTAAATTGCTGTGGCTGTTACTGGTTATGACTAATTAGTTGAAACTTTGCCAAAAAATTCAGTAGATGTTTCCTGGTTCTGAAGTTTTCAGTCACTCTTGCAGAAATATCTCTTTAAAAGAAAATTACTACAATTTACTAATTTCTCATTACTGTTCCTGTGCTATTCTATAATTTAGCACATTTCATTCATGCAGACATGCAGAGAAATTAATTCTCTGTGACAAGGATTGCCAGTGACCCAGCATAAGCATAAGCAAACAATCCAAACAAACTGCTTATCATGAAGCCTATAGCAGAAAAGTAACTGATTTGCTAAAAGGAGCTGAGGATTGACTGGAAAGCAATTTGTCAGCCAAGAAAAGAGCTGTGTGTCAATTTGCTTTCTCTTACAAATAAATATTTTTAACCTTCATTTGGTCTTCATATATAAAGACTTACCAAAAGGCCTGCTCAACTCCCATGTAATGTATCAGCATTTAACAGTATATTTTGGGCTGAAATGCAGCCTACTATAGTTTAAACTGGGTGATATTTCTAGCTAGATCATTACCACCACTTTGAAAAAATTTGTAATGAAGTCTTTTCTAAAGATGTGTTGCTAGGTCTTGGTACATCTCACATATCTTCATTAAAATAACGTCCCGTGTACCGTGCTGAAACTATGAGAACAAGCTAGTGACAGTTTGACAAGGTTCAGTGAGTTGCTGATTCCTGAAGCCACATGTGCAGCCTTGCAGTATTGAAAACTTACCCTGAAGGCTGCCTCAGGGTTGCCTTGAGAAAAACACTATGAGCATGCACACCAGTGTTTAAACAAAGGAAAGCTGAATTACTGTGCTCTGAGAGTCATTTGTCATCCTATAATCATTGATCAATACAGAACTTATGATGGCAAATAATAGTCTCCATGGTCCAAAACACAAAGAAGTTCGAAACTTCTGTAACTTGAGATTTTTTTTCTCTTCATCACATTAGGATGTCTCCTTGAGAAATAATACATATTCAAGAACTCCTGCTACAGCTGAAAAATGTGATAAACCTCTGAAGATTTAATAAACTAAAAGCAAAGGATAAAATATGCATGTACAAGAATTTAAAGCATTGAAAACTCTAACAGAGAATTTTTGTTTTTATAGTATCCAGAAAGAACAGTTTAAATATGAAATCCTATTCCTTCTTTTCTTCAGGTCAATCTTTTAATTCAATTATTTTGGTCTGCTTTTGTTCTGACAATTGAAATATTCCTCCTTAGACATCCTTCTTTGTTTTGATTATTCATTCTACAGGTTCCCTGACTCAATTTTGGTGACAGTTTCATGACAACAGTGTATGAAGTCTTACCATAAGGTTGTCTCCTTCTAAAGCAGAGGTGACAGTTCTTCCTGTTAGTGGTCTTCACTAAACATTGGTATGTCTCTGGGCTCCATGATCACTTGTCTGTCCATTATATGTCTAGTTTTAATTTTTTAAGTTTTGCACAAAAACAATAAAAAAACCCAAGCAAACAAAAAGCTTGCTTCTATTAGTTTTCTCTGGAGGCTTTAGTTTAAGAAATGGCTCCAAATTTCACTGCAAAGTTAAATTTGAGTTATAGTAGACTGCACAAAAAATTTACAGTAGATTGCACCAGAAGAAAAGTTATTTTTCTCATCTGAGTCTAGAATTATAACCTTTTGCTTGCTTATCCTTTGTCTTTGAGATGACTAAGCAAATGTCAGATCAAAGTCTAATTCCCCAAACAATGGAACAGATTCAAAGTATCCTAAATGAGTTTCACTGATACAAGCTAACAACACTATGTCCTGTTGAAATTAATTCTGTTTCAAAATCAGTCTAAAACAGACAGTAGTACACTACTAAAACAGTGGTAGTACTAGTACTAGTAGTACTAGTAGTAGTAGTACTACTAAAACAGTAGTACACTCAGGTTTTATTTCACAACCACTATCCTGACTGGTTTTGAAACAAATTATGTTTGATTATCTGGGCCCCACAGCCCACACATGAATTACTGATTAAATTTTAGTATATGACTTAGGAATCCTTCAAATAATGCCACGAAATTTTGGTGAAGTATACCATAACCAATCCCTATGACTTTATTTGTATCTAGCAATGATGGCTAGATAGATACACTTTCAACAGGCTCTGATAACAAGATAAGAAATAACATAAATACACTAGCTATTTTATCTAAAGCTATTCTTTCTTGAAGTAAAAAATCACGTGATTGTGAGAAAAAATAATTTCTATTATTTGATGATGTTTCTAACAATAAGATAATCCATTCTGAATTTGGAAAAACAGAAAACAAAACCAAACAACAAAAAGCTTTTATGATTTACCTCACCCTTTTACCAAAAATAAGCAATTGGTAGTTGTCATGCATGCAGAAAATTCTAAAATTTCAATAGTCCTAACTGTTTTGAAAACAGTGTGTTGGTGAACATTTGGTGATTTAGTTCAGCAACAGAACTTAAAATGTATTAGACATGAAGGCTGATACTTACAAGTACTCCAGCAGTGTAGTCTTAATTTTTCAGCTATTTCTTCTTTTCCTATCCAGAAATGTTGTCACAGTTGATTTAGAATTTCCTGTATTTGTTATTCATTGCTAGAATTATTTTAAATGACCTGGAGGTATTGCTTGACAGAAATAGCAATTCTATTAAAGGAGCATTAATAACACACTTTTAGGAGTGATCTGACTGTCTGTACATTGTGCAGGTTATTTCACTATATGGAAGTTCAAATGCTTCTGAGAACAAGATTTAAAAAACTGTATAGGGCAAATAACCACAATTTTCCCTTCTGTATTGAGACAGAGAAAATATCTTGCCACTGTGATATTTGAGTGTTTTGGTATACTGTTTGAAGAAAGTGAGCTTTGAAAAGGTATTAATACACTTTTTTTTACCCTAAATGTATTTCAAAAAGTAAAAAAGTAAAATTGATGGATTGGCATTAAGATGGGGGATGCCAAAACTTGGAAAACATTACTGGACTCTATCTCTTCAAAAAACACACACAGACACTGGGACATTAAGTACACTCAATTCTTAACTACACTAGAAAGACTGGTAGATAAAATAGATCACTCAAAAAAGTAATAAAAATTTTGAAAGGACTAAACCCAAGTTGACTTAATAAAACAAATGGATTTTATCTAGAGTTTGCAAACGTTGCAAAGAAATAGAAGTATGCATCACTGCCAATTTGCCTTGCCTCTGTCAGTAATGTGGACAGTGATGAAGTCAGAACTGCAATATCTGTGAGATCATACAGGTTTTGGTTATTAGGGAAGAAAACAAAAAACAAAAAACAAAAAAACCAAAAAAAACCAAACCAAACCAAACCAAAAAACAAAACAAAACAAAACGAAAAAAACAAACAAAAAAAAAAAAAACCACAAACCAACAAAACCCAAACACTAAAAACAAACCAACAAGCAAAACTAGAAAAGTGGATTCATGAACATAAAGATGTGAGTTTCAGTGGATGACTGGATTAGTAAATCTATTGTTGTTGCTCATGTCGTAGAGAATACTACTAATCAGATTATACTTTGTGTGTAATAATGAATGACTGCTTGAGAACTGCTTTAGGATAATCAGGTGAAGGGAATATTATAATTTCCTGTAAATGTAAAGAAATGCATGTTGTACTGAAAAACTTTCTGTAGGATGACAGTGTTTACAAGCCTGTTTGTGCTGCTAAACAGGAAATGCATTCTTTATCTTTGAAAAAGAACAGCAAAGCCACAACCTTTGACTCCTCACAAACAAACTTTCAAAGTTGAACAAAGTTTCATTAACTACAATGAAAAGAAATGTACCTAAAAATGAAATGTACAGTTTAAAAGAAAAACAAAATTATTTGTTCTTGTACTTCTTTACATAATCAATGGTCCATGCAATGATAGGATATATAAAGGAAAAAATTATTTGTGCCTTTCTATGGTAATTTGAATTACATTGTTTACATACACGCTGAAGCAGTGTTTGATGAAGCAGTGTTTGACAAAGCAGTGCCTACCCATTGGTAGGTGCCAGTGAATGGCTTGAAACCCTGATTAGAAAATTGCCAAAAGATATTTTAAAATGTCTGGAGATTAATATGTCTGGAGTCAGATATCTATTTCAGATCCTGACTTTATTCTTGAATGGGTATGAGTTCCTTGGAAGGCTGGAACATTTTCCTTTGTTTGTCTTACTGTACATCAATAGGCAAATTCAATAACCACTTTTTCAAAATTCATAAGTCTGATTAGTAGTTTATAAATAAAAATTCTAAGCTAGCAATTGTTTCAAGAATCTTCCAGAAATGTATTGTTTCTGTCTCAGGAGGGCTATGAGGTGACTTTACAGAGAAAAGAGAAAAAGACTCTGTTATATGTGCATGATAATTACCGATTCTGGAGTAGTGAGTTCATGGTGAAGCAACACATATTTCTGATTTTCCCTCATCAAATAGCTACAAAGACTTAACAAATGTGGTTATAATTAGGTAGAATTAAAGAGTGAGCAAAACATTACTGATGGAGGATGCAAATTTTAACCTCGAGAAGTTTCTTTAAGTGCAGTTATATTGTTCAAGTGTAAGTAGGCACTGAAAATTAAGAAAACATGCTCCTTGAACATCAGCTAACACATCTTTTATATAGTTGCAAAATTAGTTGAAATAAAGTAAATTATGCTTCATGTAGCAATAGAAGTAACAAATAGCTTGTGGGGTGATGAGAAGGAATAACTGTATTTGAGTATTTTTAAGAATGATACTGTTGATCAGAAAAAAGTGGCAGACTTTCCATTATTCTGAAAAGATGTGAAAACTGCTGGCTGTAAGTAAGTGGAAATATTCTAAAAACTTTACCATAGCACATCACAGTTTCTGTTTCCAGGGAAACCACTTTCTTTATAACTGCTCCCAACAGCCCCACCATTAGAAAACAGCTGTCAGGGGCAATGAATATTAAGGAAGGAATCAAGGGTGAGCTGAGAGAATAATGAGAAAATGTCCAAGGGTGACTTTATGATGTTTGTATCCCCAGTCATCTGTTCTACTTATGCTGGATATTGAGTTTTGTGCCTTTAAGGCCCGTTCCGAGAGCAAAGCGGGGGAAAAGAAGCGCGAAGTTTGTTTTCAGAAGCTGCACTCACTCCTCTGCATTCCTTCTCACGGACTGTGGTGTCTGCAGCGTGGACAGCAGGAGAGAACTCTCCTTTGCTTTTAGTTAGTTTTTTTAACTAACTGAGGCAGAGTTGTTCAACCAGACTGCAGATTTTCTTTTTCTTGGAACTGATTGGCCCTGCTGACGACTGTGGCTCACCAGGGCCAGGGACATGGAATTTTCGAGTGCAGGAGGGGCTGATAAGCAAGCCCCTCCTGCAAGCCTAGCTACACCCCACGAAAAGGACTCTCTCTGAATTTGCCATCTCTTCAGAACAGCGTGAGGTTTTATTGTTTAATACTATTAATTTTTTTATGCTTGTTAATACTTTGCTTGTTAAACAAACATTTTTTCTCCACTATTCTCCAAGGAAATCTTTTCCTGAACCAATAGGGAATCAGACTTGAATCTGATTTTTAGAGAAAAGAAAACCAGGACCAAAAGATTTAAGATCAAAAATGTACATTATATTTGAAATGATATACTGTAAATGTTTATTGAAAGAAGTGGTGTTGGATAACTTTAATCCTAGCTTTCATCTTCAGGAGACTGTATGCTGGCTATCTTTGAAGTATGACACACTGTGTGTATTGCTGTAGAAAAAATAAATTACATAAATATTAAAGTAAAATATGCTGGCTGAAGCACATACCAGAGACATCCCTTAGGCTGTTATAAAAACTGCCACAAACAGTATATTCAGTATGTGGTGAATTTAAGAATGGCTTCCTTTGCAGGCAATAGCTCATGTCCCTTTTTTTCTTGGGATTTTTATTCTTCGTGTATCAATAATGAATGACAAGGAAAAGAAATAATAAAGGTGACAGAAATTCTTGCCAGTTCCTGGTGGTTTTTCAAATCTTCAGAATTCCTCCATACTGACAATTCTACCAAATCACTGAGATCAATCGTACAAGTTGATTTTTCCACAAAATGGTATTTTGGAGACTTGATTACACACCTGCACATTTAATTTTTGTAATTGATATGTTATTTTTGGAAATTACATGTTTCCAGGCATTAAAAACAAAACTTTTGGGGAAAAAAAGTCATATTTCTCTCCATAGAAAAATATAAAAACAGGTATAAAAAAGAGTAGAGGACAGGTGCTATAGGATGGGATGAGCAGCGAGCTGTGGAAGGAGACTGAACTAAAGATAGATACACTGTTACACTTTTTCATTCTTCTAAAAGTGGATTGTGGAGACCCAGTAGCCTAGTCCAGGCCTTAGCTGAGGTCAGCCCTAGACCACAGAGAGCCTCACCCTAAGTTCAGAGACATTGTTTCAAGTTGTGGAGAGTTACAAGTACAGTTACAGTTAATTTGCAAAGGATCAAGGGGGGGGCTATTATGTAAATGTGGTACATGTATAGTCCGTTATTGGTTAAAATGTTTCTAGAATGTTCATTAGTCTATATAAATTGTAGTCCCCCACTGTTCGGGGTCTTTGTGTGCCTACATTCGGGAGTGTCCGTGCTGTAATAAAGGACCCTCGGATTTCACCATCCGCCAGCTCCCCCTTTCCGCGGCTGACCATCGCATTAGCGCCTGTCCTCGCAGGCTGTGGGCAGCACAGTGCAACAGTTGATGAAAGCTCAGCTTCTCTCATTCTCTTGTTGCAGAAATTCCCCCTTCCTCCTTTGATTTCTTTCTTTGGGTTTGGTTTTTTGTTCTGTTTGTTTGTTTGTTTGTAGTCTTGTTTCTGTGCTCAGCCTTTTGAGGGGGGAGGAAGTGTGTATTTGGGTGGGTTTTTTAAGGAAAAAAAAGTGGACTACAACAACTGCAATGATTCCATCCATTTAATAATATTGCTTCTTTTCACTTGTCTTCATCCTTCCGTAAAGGAATTGATTCAGATTCAGAGTATGTTTTGGAATAATTTGGGGTATACTGATATGATACTGAATTATACCTGTTAGGTAAAGTTAAGCAATTTAAATTGGTCTAGATTATCTTATAATAAGAGCATTTTGTTCAGCAATTATCCGTCCTTGGAATATAAGAAGTTATTAATGGATTAAGCATGCAGTATACAGACATATTTTCTATGTGTTTTTTTTTAATTTATTTTATTTTGTTTGTCTTGAACTAATCTCTTTAATATAATCTCAGATCTTCTGAACAACTCCGACTAAGAGCTTTCTAACCACACAGTAGGACAATTTTGTATTAGGTCTCAAGACAGAACAAAACTTTAAGGGCAGAGGAGATATAAAGGAAATATTCCTTCTTCACACAGCTTATGACAAAACAATGATTATTTGTCCAAATACAAATGCTTAAAGGTTTTACAAGTGCACAAACATATGGACATATTGAGAGATCAAAATCCATCAAAGATTTCTAGAAAACGAAAGTCATCAGATCTAGCTGAGGTATGTGCATTTCATCATAAACCCATGGAACTTTGAAAAATATTCTGGGAGAGTATCACTGTGTGCTTTACTTATATTCATAATTATCTATTCAATAATAAGTGCACTGAAGAGCTCTTTCTGAACAAAACATGCTCTTTTTGTCATGCAAATTTTTATATATTTTTCTATGTTGATTTAAGTTTTCTTATGATAAATTTACATGTGTGCTTCAACCATGTAAAGAAGGAAGTTCTGCTGAGGACTGCTCATCATCAAAGAGTATGGAATTACACAGGGTCTGATGCCTGTCACTTCTGCTCTAGGACCTCATACCCTACACAGAAGTAAGTATATAGACCACAATATATGGTTCTGGAAGGACTGGAACATCCTGCTGGTAGCATGAGATTTACAGATGTCATGATGAGGGATGCATTTTGAAAAAAACATTTTTTTTCTTATTCAAAACAATTGCAGTTTTAATATATTTTTAAATGTAATATATATCATTATTATGTTTTTCCTTGAAGAAGATAGATAGGCTTGTATTTTCAACATTCTTAGGAAGTCTCTTTCTTCTGTCTCTATTTTTTCTATTTACAGAATAGCCTCAAAATTGAAAGCCATTATGCCTAAACATGAAAAAAAGCCCTGTCTAGAATACCTCTGAACCAAACTGCTTTTTGACAAAACCCAGAACATAACACACTCTAAAGAATAAAATAACCTTCTAATATAACTCCCACAACCTTCTTGGGGTCTATCTCAACACACTGAGTATTGAGACAATATCTGTAATTCAGCTGTACTGTCTCTCATACTGCTCTGGGTTACTCAGGCCTAGACTGAGAAAGCAATCATGAAGACAGAAAACTTTCTTGAGATGAAGAAATTTAGTGTCTTACACTTTGTACGTGAATCTTGAACACAGAAACAATACCAAAATCTGGGTAGAGATCCAAATAAATATTTAAGAGCAAAAGAACCTGTCACGTATTTGTCACGTATTTATCCTAACCTGAGTTGTCAAGTTCCTTCATCAAGCCAATGACATTGTGCTGTTTTGTCTATGGCACAGGATCTTAACAGCATCCTGGCCATGTAGAAACATAAGTTCCCTATTCTTAGTGTGACTTATGTCACGTCATGTTATTTCTGCACTGTTAAATTCAAGTTTCAGAGAATGACCAAGTTTTTCACAGTGCACATTATGTGAAGTGAGAATAGTTGTGTGGTGAATATATATGACTTATCTCCACTTGAACCTGAATTTAAGACACAATATACAGCTATGCAATTTCAATGGGAATGTGTACAGAGAAAGAAATAAAATAAATCAAGATCTTGATTTTTGGGTGACAGAAATTACAGCACAAATCAGAGCTTAATACATAAGAATTTATGTTAGAAGTAATAGAAGGAGTAGAACTAAATATATTTATCATTTATATGTATGTATCTTCACTATGTTCAATCAAAAATAGTATATGATAATATCTGTTACATACCATTTGATTTCACATTCTGGAAGGCATAGATAAGTGCCGTTATATGAGGCCGGAAAAAAAAAAATGTAGTTTTGAACTGACTTGACTAGGAAATGAGAACTGATCAGGATTGTTGAAAAAGTCCTTTTGCTGGTACATTAGAGATAACAATCACCATAAACATAGCAATGGTTTAAAGTATATCTCAGACAGCCTGTCCAGAGCATCTGTTTATTTATTTGTCACATTGCCTCAAGTGAGAAAGTTTATATACAGCTTTGTTCGTAGACTAAGATAAATACCTTTTGCCTTCACTGTTTTCTTTGTCTTAGTTGCTTTGTAAATGTATCATGTAAAAATCTTAATATTGTTGACAAAAGGTCAGTTTAACAGTCATTGTCTGTATTGGAATGATAACATGTTCTACCAGTCTCATACTCTGACAGCTGTTGCTCCAGTAAAGGAATTCTTATTTGCAGAGGAGCACTGAAAGTTGCTCTCAAAGAAGAGAAGAAACCAAGGTTTGTTATCTTGTAACCTCAGTGTTAAAAATCTAGAGGAAATAAGAAGTTCCAATGACAGTTTTGAGCACCCTTGTTAAATTATTTTTAAACTCATAATACTACTAGATCTTAAAACAAAGGCACAGAGGTACAGTGTTGCGGTGCGTGATTTAGGTTTTTGAATTTGTATTTGTATTTTGTTATTTGTCTGAACTTGGTTTGTTCCATTCCAAAATACCCACACTCCTGTACCCCTGAACACACCTGGTTTCACCCTGTCCTGCACACACCCCTTTCCTTCCCCCATTGGATCAGAGTGTTCCTCGCCCAGGCTGCGACCTGGGAAAAGGGGACACAGAGGCCCAGTCTGGCTGTCTGACTTGCAGCTCTGGCACATGCTCTGGCACGTGCTCTCCTAGCACATGGAGCTGGACAGAAACAAACACCTTTTCCAACCCAAGCCAGGCCCACTCCTTTTTCCAGCCTTAACCACGCTTCAACCAGCTAATTGGAGGACCCACAGACTGTTTTAGGTTGGTCTGGGGAGCTGTTTCAACTGGAAAGCACCCCCACAGACACACCAATCTAGAGTACAGCAAGCATTTCAAAAAAGGTCTTCATAAAGCACCCCACTACCCCTCCCCCCCTCAAATTTTCTCTCACCAGTATTTCTCAGGACTGTGAAAAACTGGGAGAAAACTACCAGTATTCTGTGACTACTGTATATTGAAGAGACATTTACATGGAACTTGATTTATGGTAACCAATTCTTCATGCTTCAAATAAAATAATTTTCAGAATGCCCTAGCATTTTAAAACTGATGGAGTGCCAAAAAGTTTACCTTTTGTAACTGAGCCTAAATTTGGTTTGATTTTTTTCTGAGGTGTTTGAAGCCATGCTTCCAGCACCTGTTCATTTGTAGCATGTGATTATGTTGATTCAATCACTTTCAAGCCATGAAAATTATTGATAATTCACCAGCTGCTTTTTGAGAACAAATTTAATCTTTTAGAAGAAGGGAGGAAGAGAGGGATCATGCTTCAAGGTCCTTAACAAACTGCAGAAATGAATCAAGCTGTGGATACCACGAACATATGGCAAAACAGTTGAATAATCCAAAACTGTGAATAGTGTAGTGTTGTTTTACTTGTGACAGTATTACTAGGAAATCTTTCAACAATTACACAGGACAATTGAAATTTCCATTAAGTTATATTCACTTTGTTTGAGAACTCTTCATTTTTTAAATGACATGGTTCAAAACCTACCTGACTTACCTATTTGTTTTAATTTGGCACATATACTATTAAAAACAACTTTACATGGTGATGATAGCTGTTTAGAATATCTAATATCATGCACCTAGGCCACATCTCTCACCTAAGTAATACAGCTTAAATTCTCAAGAGTAGTAAGTGGCCACCATCTTCTGGCTTCAGATTTACATTAGTATCATGATAAACTGCAAAATATTGTGTCCCAGCAGTCCCTGGAACTTCACGAAGAATTTCTGGCAACAAATAAATGATCAAGGATACACATAAAATGCTCAATGATATTTTATATTTGGATCTAGGTTCTGCAATATTCTGTAATTAGATTATAATGTTTTATAAAGTATGAAGTATAAATGAGTTTTTAATCAAACAGATACAAACTAGTAGTCTCTTTCAAATATGCAGGAAGGAAGAGCTGTTTCTTTCGAGTTTCTACATGTAATGAGCTTTAAATAGCATCTATAATTATAAGCCATGCAGTGTAGCAGGTAATAATTAACTTCTCTGAATAAAAGCTCGTGTGGTACTTCAAGAGTAAAGAAAGTTCAACCTAACTTATTTGGAAAAAGGAAAATTATACAAAAATTCTATTTCTAGTGTCCATATCGTCTGAGGTGGCAACTCCTATACATTACTACACAGTATAATCTGCTATATCTATGAGCTTTCCCTACACTGGGACTTGATTGTTAAAGTTTAAAAAGTACTGTATGATCATTTGTCTTATTTAAATCATCTTATTTTAAAGAGAAATTAGTCAGTAGCCAAACAGCTTGAGTATCTTTTCTGCCTTGCAGCCTTCATACTTGCCCAGGTTCAGAGGAGGTTACTGGTGGCAGAGATTACTTATCGCCAAAGAGAGTAACTGCAGCATTCAATAACTTCATGTTTGTATTTAATAAAGTGAAAACTGAATATCCAAACTAGCAGACCCACATTAAAACAAAGCTATCTTTTCTACTTCAAATTTTTTTAAAATTCTATGAGTATACAAAATTGGACCCCCACAGTATAGGTTTTTAGAAGGTGTACTGAAGAATATTAAATTAATGCTGTCAAATGGCCACACCTAGAATAAAATAGATGTTTTCCTCTTGACATTTTTATTTTAACTTAGTTTTTTTCTCTGTGAACTAACCATTCAGTAGGCCATTAGCAACACATAGTAAAATGAGAAATTTCGGTAAGGAAGCCAAAAAACAAAAAGCAAAAACCAGATAATTAGAAATAAGATGTTGAAGTCTGGTCGTACCATACTGGTTTCTTTCATATTGACAATTACTTTTATAATTTTCTGTTATCAGCTTTATTTCAGATAGTCCAACTATCTTTTTGTTTAATTAAATAATGGAGATTTCTTGAGCTCTGTATATTGAGTGGTTCCAGGATAAATCCCAATATTATAGCCACAATTATTATCTTTCTACAGTGTTACCAGAGCTTTATCTTGGTTCATTTGTTTGGTTTTGTCCATAAGTTTTGTTTCTCCTTATGGTTGAGACCCATATTTACAAAATTATGACTATATTTAATTTAAAAGTTGATGAACAGAAAAATGAGGGAAAAAAAAAGCCTAAAAAAATTCACCAAAAAACCCAATAAAGTATTGGAAGCAAAAAATAAGATAAAACTAAAAAGAAGATACTTCTTATTTGTTTTGCATGGAGATCTTGGAATCTGTTATTTCTTTAGCTGACATCCATAAACTTTGCTCATGGGCTACTGACACTCTGTATGTAAAATGATCAAGCCATCATAATCCATCAAAACCTGTCAGATTAAATTGATTTAATCAGATTAAACCTATTCAATCTGATTAAATTGCCACAGCCAGTTGAAAGTGAAATTAAATAAAATCTGACCATTAATAACAAAGTGTAATAATGCAAAATATCTCTTAAGGATTTGTGTAAGTCTGATGAAAAGAAATTTCCTTTTTTTTTACCTCACTGGTGATCACATAAAACAATTTAACGCTATTATTAATCAAATTTCCAATGAATTGTTATAACTCTTTATTAGATGTAGTTAATTTGCTGAATATTTGAGCAATAATATACTTTAAAAGGGACTCTGATATAAAATATACTTATAAAATTTTCAGTGCTTATTTAGAGATCATGACTGTTGAAATCTTAGGATAAAAAATACTATTTCTATTGTAAAAGATTGTTTAGGATGATGAAAAAAAAAATATTTTAAATAAAAATCCTAAAGATTATGTTCCATTATGGAGTTGAGGTCTGAAAATTCACTGCTCCCAAGAATGGCAAACTCACTTTAAGATCTTGTGTGGTTTTCCTTTTCTTTACAGTGGCTGTGGTACTTGTTGGCACAGGTCAGCTCACTCACCAGAAAAAGCCTGTCTAGTCAGATGTTTACAATATCTTTACCAGGTCTCTGGCGTGATCCATACAGATGGAGGTTCAGAGGTGCTCCAGAGCAAGTGATTTTGAGAAGTACTTTTTGATAATGCCTGTTAATGGAATCATATTTTCCTACTTCACCCTAAAATCTTCATGGAGACTTTCAGTCACATCATAACAGAAAAAAACTGGTTCAAATCAATGCATAATCTATAATCTACAAAGATTTTTTTTTATTTATGATTTTTTTCTCTACTTTCTACCCTCCTTAATGTCTATGGTTAATACTTGACAGAAGTCAGGCATTTCACATCCTGTAAAGCACTCTGAATATATACGAAATATTATAATTTGGTTAAAATCCAGGGCTTTAAATGAACCTACTTAAAAATGGACAAAAAATTGAAGTCAGTTTAAAAAAGCTAGCATTCAAAAGGATATAAATAGGGGGAGTTACTAATAATATTTGATTTTTTTTTTAAGAAATCTGTATGGATGCCTCTTTATATTTTGGGCAGAAGTATTATCCAAGCCTCAAATAAAACATGGGGTTTGCCCAATATGTTTAGTCTCCTCAGAACACTCTTCACACTGTTATGGTTATATATTCACGACATAAGAAAACACTTCTTTCTAATAATGACTGAGAAAAACCTGGTTTAACACCTTATTTTCTCATTAACACTGTTTTCTTCAAAGATATGTCTTTTCTTAGACAAATTTTTTGTTGAAAAAATAAAGCTATCTGAAACCTACCAAAAATATAGATTCACTAAAGAGATATACTTTGTTCTCTAGTGAATATTTAGAATAGATTTACTTATAATATGATTTGTATTAAAAGCTGTATTGAGATTGTTTTCTTTACAATAATAAGAATGGACATAGTTTAAAACTGGCACTTTGACTGCTACTTTAAAAATCAAAACTGACCCAAAACAATGGTAACTCAATACTTTCAGGATTTTTTTAACATTCATCTTACTGAAACCCTAAACTGAGCGATGTTGCACATTGGTCACAGACATAAATTGATGGATTTGCCTAAATCTTTTTAACACTGATAATAATCTCCACCTACCAGACCAAGATATATCTACTAAAATCTAAACCATTCTGCTTATTTAGAAAACTCTGTAGAGGTTGGGCCTGCTTTTAACAGAGAATCAAGGAACAACTTTCTGAAAAGAATGCCTAGACTAAGTTAAGGATTATGTGTGAGGCTCATAGGAGGTGATGGGACTCGTTTTCATCATAAGAGTCACTGGGGGAAAAAGTATAGCACTGGAAATAGAATAAAATACATTCTTTATATTGAAGTTAATATCCTTTATTTATAGAATGCAAATCCAAAGATGGCCAAATAGGTCACCCAGATGCATAAAAGTTGAATATAACTTATCTCTAAACAAATTAACAGGAAAACAATCTAAAAAAAAATAAAGATTATTTTTGAAATACAAATAACATAGCTCTTTGACTAAAACATTCAACTCTTCCAGCACTACTTGAGACTGATAAGCCTTCCAGTATGAGCCATGTTCTTCTGTTTCTATACCTGTATAATGCCACTGGCTCTGCTGACACTTACCTCTGTTGATTCTTCTGTATAATTATATAAAAGATTCCACAAGAATATCAACTTTTCAATGGTTTTAGCAGAGAACCTCCTGCTGATAAAGTAATCTTACTTCCTGCAGAGTGAAGAATACCACAGCAGCTGAACAGCGATGGATATGTTGGTCTTTTGGGTATGATTATGTCTGACTCTAATGGAAGAGACAGAAGATACTCAGACTAGCTTTAATGAGAAAAAAACTGAAAGAGCAAGATTATTTTATCACTTCCTTTCTTTTTTTCATCCTTTTCAAAAGAAAATTAATATACTGAGGCAGATTTAGAGGTACAATAGTGAAAAAAAAAAAATCAAGGTGACCAGTCTAGATTTATCCTGATATACCTACTATTAAAATTGTCTCATCATGCTTAGCTTTACCTCCTAGGCTTTGATTGCTGTAAGAAGTTGAAATAATTCTTCAGCCATTCTTCCAAGAAGCTCTAAAGCACACATAAAAAATCTAGGAAAACCTGTTTGTGTGTTACATATAGCACCAGAAGCTGAAGAAAAGTATGGGCTTTTTGGTGAATTTCATTAATTGTTTTAATATTTGTTCTTAAGAACACTTCCATTAAATTGAGATGTAGCCACTCTATTCTAAAAGTGGGTTTTTTTTCTCAAACTAAAAATGAGTGGGAGAGCACTTACTATTCAACTGTCATTGCTTTGTGCTTTCTTTTCTTCTTTAAGACTTCAAAATCATGTGAGGGTTGAATGGGTGTGAAATTAATTAGTGTTGTTGCTTTTTAAAGTGACACTGTAATGTTTCCCACATTAGCATTGGGCTAAGTTTTTCTACATAAGTGACAACTAAATAGATGGTAAGTATTTTGTAGTTTTTCTAAATAAGAATAAGAATACTTCTGCTGGTTTACAATCAAATAGATAAGAATAGTACACCAAAGATGGGAGGCTTCTACAATGATCTACTTCAGGGCTGACCAATAATTACAGCATGTTTTGAGGGCATTGCCCAAATGCCTCTCAAACACTGAGAGACTTGGGACATCAACCACCTCCCTAGTAAGCCTGTTAAGTTTTTGGCCACCTGCTCAATAAAGAAATGTTTCTTGTTGTCATATATGAATCCCCTGTTGCAGTTTTAAACCATTGCCCCACATCCTGTCACCAGATACCAGGGAGATACCACCTCCCTCTCCACCTCCTCTCCTCAGGGAGCATTGTGCAGAATTTATACAGTGCACAGATCTAATTGCAATAATGGGATATTGACCAAAAGAAGGTATGTCTTGTACCCTGTACAAGAAATTAAATAACAGGTTACGACACTGATGGCATTAAGTCAGATCAAAAGCACACACCCAATATCTTTTTCCTAGGAGGCAGGAATAAGCAGGCAGTGCAGAAGGAAGGATGGAGCAAGTATATATGAAATTTCCCGAATTACCTCACTGCCTTTTATTGTTTTCAATTTTTTTCAATTCAGGAAATATCTTGAATCAGATGTGCTCTGCCTATTTAGTAATGCTTAATAAACTTTTCTTTCACAGAACTATCTAATAAGCCCTTGGACCTATTTAAATTTTTACAGTCTACAGCATTCTTTGACAAAGACTTTCATTATTCCACTACATAATATATGGAGGGAGAAAAACACAAAAACCCTAAAAGCTCACCTTTTATTCTGAACCTAATTCCCATTAGCTGTATTTGATAGTAGATAGGAAGAAAACAGAAATGATTGATCTCTATTAAACTGTCTATGGCACTCGTGATTTTGTGAATGTTTATTAAATCCACCACCTCATTTCTTCCATACAGGTTCTTGTTCAGTTCTGCCTTGTTAAATCATTACGTGTATGGAAATGTTTGCACATTTTAATCAGAGGCTTTACCCCTTCCTGAACTTTTTCCAGTTCTACTATATCATTTTGAGGTGTGGGGACTAAAGTTGCATAGTATTCAAAACATACAAGAAATATGAAATTATACAATGGAATAATGACCTTTTCTGTTTCATTCTGTATTTCTTTATTACTTTCTGACAACTGTTTTCTTTTCACTTTTGCTGAGCATTAGAAATGACTGTCACAAAACCAAAATCTTCCCCCAGGTAATACGGTCAGCTCAATGCCCTTTATTGATTTCCCCATGTAGATTACTCTACATTTATCATCATTACATTTCATCTGACATTTTTTTAACATTGTCATTCAAATTCTTACTGACTTCATCAAAGTTTTCAAAGCTGAACTGTGTCCACTCTGCACTGAATGACTTCATATTCAGAAAGACTTTATCACTTAACTGCAGATATCTTTTCGTTATTTGCGAATGAGTTTAAAAAAATATTCTGCCAACACAAATCTATGATAATCTCAATGCTCTGCAAGAGAAGGCTGCTTACTTTTGCCTCCTCTTTCTAATTATGTATTTGTTTGCATATTCAGGTGTAGTGAGTGTGTGTGCCCAGATGCTGGCTACTGTGAGAAGACACCAGAAGCTGCCCCCCATGTTGAACAGAATTGGTTCCAGCCAGCTCCAAGACAGTCACACCTCTGGCCAAAGCTGAGCTCAGCAGTGATGTTGCCAGTGCCTCTCTGATAATCTGTTGAAGAAAGGGTAAAAATGCTGTGCAGCAACTGGGAGTGAGAGGAGTGAAAATATATATCTCTTTATTCTAGCCTATTTAATTGGTAATGGATTAATTTCACCGTCTGTCTTGCTCATGGAGATAATTGCTAAGTGATCTCCCTACACTTATCTCAAACCACAAGTGTTTAGTTGTATTTTATCCCCCTGTTCGCTTGAGAAGGAGGTGTGATAGAGAGGCTTGTTGGTCACCTAGCTGTCACCTCTACAACATGCCACAAAGAGAAATTTCTTAGATCTCCTCTGGCATCACATTTATCATTTCCCAGTCCTAAGGTGCAACAGCAGTTTTGAAGAGAGAAGTTACACAGTACCATTAGTAATTTTGCTATTTCATCCTTGAGTTATCTTAGAACACTTGAGTGAATGCCATGTAGTCCTTCCAATTTGTTACTGCTTATTTTGTCAGTCTGCTTCATAACCCTTTTTACAGCCAATTTCAGGCATAACTGCTGAGTCTCCAATAAAAAAGAGTTCCAGTAAAAGAACCTCCCTGATTTTTCCACAGTGAACACTGATGGAAAAAAGGGCATTTGATTTCTCTGTGGTGGCTTTGACTTGTTTGAAAGATTGTTTTATATCCAAATTTTCATCTGAGTTCTTTGTAAGATTTCATTGCAGATTTCTTATAGAGCATCTGTTTAAAAAAAAATAAAGCTATTAAGGATATTTATTTAGAAGGCTTTTTAATTTTTTTTTCCCAAACTCTTTTTAGGGATGTCTTTGAAGATGTGCACAAAACCAGCAGATTATTCATCCTCAAGAATTCTTTTGTCAAAATACAATAGCCATTCATTCAAATTAGTATGCATTCTTCAGTTCTCCATGTTAGAAGGCAATATTCCATAGCCCTTTCTTGTTTTGTGCAGTTTCTAACCTTTGGAAATCTAAAACATGCCAGTTTGGGAAGAGTTTTTGTGCTTGCATTGCCACACACCAATCAATGGAGGATCGGGCCCATTTTTGCTTACATTTACCATTCATTAGTCACAATTGTTTTAGACTTCTGAGTACATTTTTTTCTGCCTATCTAGTTATATTAGTCCCCTAACCACAAGTCATGCCATCATTAAAATTATTCCCCAAAGAAGTTCCTGTAGTAAACAACAGATCTGGATTCTGCTTTGCAGAATATGAATCAGTAATTCTGGCGATGAAATGACTGGGAGTTTTCTGCCAATTTTGCTGAATATTGACAAAAGAATGATGTATCATCCCATGTGGGGAACAGCAAATATGAGTCGTGATAAAATTGTGTTTGCAACGCTGAACTTATTCCCATCTTTCCAGATTAATTTAATTTACCAAGCCAAAGGAAGTTGGCCATTTTTAATTACTTTAATTACTTAGCCCCTCATACCTAGTCTAGCTGAGCATTTCACTTGTCATAGCAGCTGGGGGCCAGTGTATCCTTTGCTGTCTATCAGAGCACCCACATGGCTGCCATGAATTCTGCTGTTCAATAATGGAGCACAATGAAATGTTTTACTAGACAGAGATAACTGGAATGAAGAAGTGCTTTGACAGCATGTCCCGCTCAAAGGGAAAGATTCTGAATCTTATGAAAGTGTAACTTGTGGTATACTGAGAGCATTTGTTTTAGAAAAATAGTGATGGCTTGGTGATATTTTAGTGGTTGGAAAAGCTACTACTTCAGAAGGTATATTGTCTTACTGTCATCTACCTATACAGAAATACCCTAAAATCCTGATTTTGACATGCAAACTAATCAATATGAAGGGGTATAGCAGATGTCAAGGTACAAATATGGTCTTTAGGTACGACTGTGAAATTTCATTCTAGTAGAGTTTGTGTTGACACCAAAGAAATGTGATCCAATGCAAGTCTGTATACAGTGTTTGCAATCCAAGATTTTGGCAGCAGTTCAGCTACAGGGGTGACTTCCATGAAAAGAGACCAGAAGTTTTCCCTGTGTTCAGTACAGCCAATACCATCCAAGCCAGACAGATAGAGCCAAGACAGACCCACTTCTGGGCAAAGCTAAGGCTGTCAGTGACTGTGGTAGTGCCTCTGGAATGACCTGCTTAAGAAGGGGAAAGCAAATTGCTGCAAAGCAACAGCCAGAGAAAGGAGTGAGAACATATGAGAGAAACAGCCTTGCAGACACCAAGGTCAGTGAAGAAGGAGGAAGGGATGTTCCAGGCACAGAGATTCCTCTCCAGCCTGCACAGGACTCCATGCTGGAGCAGGTAGATGCCTGAAAGGGACCATGACCCAATGAGAAGCCCATGCTCAAGCAGGCTCCTGGCAGGACCTGTGACCATGTGGACAAGAGGAGCCCAGGGTGCAACAGGTTTAGTGGCAGGACTTGTGGTCCCACAGGACCCATTGTGGAGCAATTTGTTTCTGAAAGATTGCGCTCCATGTAAGGGGTTCACACTGGAGCCATTCATGAAAACTGCATTCATTCTGCAACCTGTGTGAGGGACCCCACAATGGAGCAGAGGAAGACTGAGGAGGAAGGAGAGGCAGAGACAACATGAGATTAACTGACTGCATCCCCCATTCCCTTCCTCCTGTGCCACTGAGAAATCATGAGTGGAAACCAGGAAGAAGAGAGAGTGGGGGAAGGTATTTTAAAATTTGTTTTTATTTAATCTTATTCTACTCTGATTTGATTGGCAGAAAATTAAATTAATTTCCCCAATACCAGTCTGCTGTTCCCATGGTGATAACTGGTGAGTGATCTCTCCCTGTCCTTATCTCAATCTTTTCATAATGTCTTCTCTCTACTTTCCAGCTGACAAGGGGCATGACAGAGTGACATTGGTGGACACCTGGCATCCAGCCAGGGTCAACTTACCACAGTCTGACTTCAGGAGTAGAATCTAGGCTTCTTTCATTTTCCTACAGGTATATGTCTGTTTTTATGTTGGTACTGGTTTTGGCTGGGGTAGAGTTAGTTTTCTCCACAGTTAGTAATATGAGTCTATACGGACAGCTGTTGAGTCTGTGGTCCAACCTGGAATGCTGCAAAGTTCCCAGAGAGAGAGGTCTCACTAGAGACAACCTTCCAGGGGCCTGGGCAGACTCAGCAAGGTGCAGTCAGAGCCTGCAAGTGATTCAGCTCTTAGCAGTGGTTTCAGCTCTCAGCAGTGGTTTCAGCTCTGCCTTACAAGGTTATCCCAGGCTGACTCAGGGACAGAGAGACAGGAGAGCTGTGTAGCAATTCCACAGGATAGCCTTTATTGTCCAGCACCCTGCAAAGGGTAGTCAGGGATGGCAGCTCCCTCCTGAACAGGGCAAAAGCTGGGGTATTCATGGGGGAAAGCAGGGTGGTACCAAAGGGGAGAAACCAATGGGCTGGAAAGGATCTACATGGGTATATTGGAGCATTGTGGGTACTTTGCCCTGACCAGAGAGAGAACTGTCTCATCTAACTGTTCTCTCTCCCAGGGAGGGCTGAGATAAGCTTATCACATTTCATTCAAGGGACATCCTTCCAGGGCAGGGGCCTGGCAGGCTTATCTCCTTCCACAGGTCTGTGTTTTGATTTCTGTTGGAAATAGTGTTGATAGCAGAAACATACTTTTGTTATTGCTGAGCGATGCTTACAGAGAGTCAAGGACTTTTCCACTCCTCACCTCACCTCATCAGTGAGGAGGCTGGGGAGGCAGGAGGATTTGGGAGGGGACACAGCTGGGACAACTGAGCCCAACTGACCAAAAGGATATTCTAGACCATACGACATCATGCTCAGTGTATAAAATTGGGGGAAGGAGGGAGGAAATAAAATTTGCAGTGATTGTGTTTGTCTTCTCAGGTCACTGTTACATGTGATGGGACCCTGCTCTCCTGGAGATGGCTGAACACCTGCCTGCCCATGAGAAGCAATGGGCATTCCTTGAAGCATTCCTTGGTTTCCTTTCCTTGTGTTTGTGGCTTTTGCCTTCCCTATTTAAGTGCCTTTATCTCAACCCACATGTTTTTCTAGCTTTTAGCATTCCAATTCTGTCCCTGATCCTACTGGTGAGGGATTAAGAGACTGGCTGCATGGTACTGGATTCCTGGCTGGGTTTAAACCAAAACACTTGCACTATCTTTTACTAGATAGTGTTATTACATCTAAGATTAAAATAGTCTGGTCACTCCTGAGCCAGTTCAAAACCTGCAGCAGTTTTCAGCCCAGTGTATGCTCAGTGTAAGCACACTGAAAGGTGGAAGGTATAATAGCCTCAGTTATTCACTTTTAATCCACTGCTGGAAGTTTCATGGAGTCCTCAGGAAAGTCCTCAATAAGGAGCTCAGGCAAGCAATGAAGGACAGAAATATCTAGTTACCATGGAAAGAATATCTTTCATAAAAACACACTGCATCCTATATCTCTCCATCCTTGAATGGGCTCAGCAAAATAGGTTAGTTGATGAGCCTGGGAATAGTAATTCATAATCCCACTTTGTTCTGAAAATCACGGGTTCAATAAAAAACTGTTTTTATGACCCATAACAAATTCCTCTACAGGTTGTCTTCTGACAGTTCCTGTATATTCCAAACATGTAACTACCTTGATATTTTTCCCACAGGCTTTAAAATTGTCACTTCTGCTACCTTAATTTTCTTTCTAAAAAAAAACATACTTGTGCATCTACTTATAAGCAAAGTACCTAAACCCACAATAAAACTGAAAAAAGGTTGAAAATTGCTTGGCAGAGACATGTAGCCTAGAGGATGTTTCCACTCACCCTTGGGTAGAAAACTGGAGCCTGGCCATTTCTCTTTACATCATCTGTACAGATCAGATTTTCAGAGAAGTTTAGACACCCAAGCACATGAAAATATCTATATGTAAAACCTTAAGTGCAGTAATCCTAATCTTAAAAGTGATCCCACCCTTGAGACTTGTTTCTTTTACTCAGATAAAATCAACTAGTACCATTTGAAATGTCCTTGCCCTATGTTAGGTATCTGCACTGAATTCAGATGACCAAGAGATATTTTCAGTCTTCACCAGCATGTGAAGAGCAGAGAGAATACTTTTCCAGCACCTAAATTAAAGTGAATTCTTATATTTAGGAAACTGACTCATGCCCAGTATGTTTACTTAATATAAAACTTTTATTTTATCTCAGAAATGAAAAATTCAAATGCAAAAGAATCCTGATACTTAACATAATGAATATCCTTCTTTGTTCAATTTATCTCAGTCATTCCTGCTTAGAATATTCTTCAAGATAGACATTATAGTTGAAGTACTTGCATTATGGTTCAAGTACTACTAATCTATGGAATGGTTAAACAGTAGAGGAAAACAAAAGGAATATTGTATAGTTGTGACAGTTGGGTGAAAGTTAAGGAAGGAAGCTACTAATTTCTCTTGATGTGAAGCACTGTGAGAGATTATTATAATATGGATTAAATTCATTTATTACTGTTGGTCATTCTGTGGAATTGTAGGGAAAATAAGCAGGAAAAAACTCTGTCTGTCCCTTCAGAGGGTCATGGACTTTTAATTCAAATCCTCACAGGTCCAGAAAGTGAAATTTGCAATGTGCCCTCTGAAAAGTTTACATACTATTATGCAAAATGTACATCAGTTATGCCTGATTATGCACATTAAGAAATCATCATGTCTGTTTGTCAGTCTTGAATTATATTCAGAGATATAATGCAAAAGAAGAATATTCTTCCAGGAAATTCTAAACCTCTGTGGTGTGGGAATCACACAATTATCCTCGGCATTATAAGAAAAATCCTCACAGTCTTAATTTTCCAAGAACTGAGGATTTTTTTCCTGCTTCCTCACTCCCTTTTTTCTTTGTTTTCACTTTGTTTGTTGATGCTTCTTAACCTTGATCAGTTTGAAAAACAACTTAATAGTTTATTATATTTGTTCAGTGGATTCTTTTATAGATCCTTTTATAGATCTTTTATAGTCAGCAATTCTGTAAGACCTTACCAAGAAGAAAAGAGCAAAGAAATATAAGGTCTTATAATTAGCAACATATAAAAGAAATTATAATGAGTGTACATAAGGTGAGAATGCAAATCTTCCCTATGTCTTTGTAGATGAAGGTGTTGGGAATCAGTAGTTAATCCATGGAGATTTTACTAATGAGCCAACAGGACTATAACAATTCAGCAGATATTTAATAAATACTTAAAATATGTTTATACATCTGTTGCTTTCTCTTTTGTGAGTTGTAATTAAAACAGCAATTGTATCTCTCTTGGGTAGAATTGTTTTGAAGGCAACACATTCACTGAGAAAGACAGAAGAGAATGATTTGCTGGGTTTAGATGATTTGCTCTCTAGGTAGATCTCACACTGGCTTTGCTGTAGTTTGGAGAGTTTTATTCTTTCTTGCCTCAGTTACTTTTGCACAATTATCTTAAACAACCTGCTGCCACCAATTTGCAATCCATTAGTCATTAATTTTTTTTTAGCCATTTCATTTTTACTATTTTTTTAAAGTAAATAAAGCAGCCTAGAAACATTCAAACAGAATGTTTCACCAAGAGTTAACTAGCTAGAGAAAAGCAAAATATATCAGTGCCACATAACGAAAAGCAGGTAGTCCTTTAATACCTTAAAAATGGAAAGCTAGAAAGTTAATCATTAACTTTCTTCAAGACTTTTAATGCAGTGCTTATATTTGTAGTTCTCCTAGCACTTTCAAAAGAACGTCAGCAAAATACTGTATTTTACCAGAGGACCTTTTCATCAATGGTTATTTCTTACCACATTGTAGTTCTTTAAAGAGCTTCTATATTCCGTGTATCAAGAATGGTCAATATAGAGATTGATATTTGGATCTGCATGAAGATTGTCTCCTTAGCTACTGTCTCTGCAGATTTGACCTCTGTTTGATACAGAACATAAACTTTGAAATTATCATCTAAAAAAAGTGTCTCAAATATAACATCAGATAACAATTATATTTAAACCAGAAAATGCATTAGACCAGAAACCTCTCTTTTAGCGTTTGCCAAGATAATAGTCATAAAAGTGCTTCCTTCAGAATATCTCTGTCAAGAACTTCCTGTGTTACTTCTCTCAAGAATACTCCAATTTAAAGTTAGCAACTTTAGTGGTACTAGATTTTACCTTGAATTGTTGTTTTGTTTTGGTGGGGTTTTTTTTGTGTGTGTTTGGGGGGTTTTTTGTTTGTTTATTTGGATTTTTTTGTTTATTATCTAGTCTGTCATTCTGCATGACTACCATTCTTTCAGGTAGATGAGAATTTGCTCTGCCATTGAGGAACAGAAACTTTTTCAGTAGTGGTACTGTCACAAAATCATCTGTAATCATTACAATTTCTATTTTAATCCTTTTTCTTATAAAAATATCTCACCATCAGAATTTTTACTTCAAGGTGTGATCTGAAGGAAGAAATAATTTAGAATATATTTACTGCAGAAAGATCCCTTCTTTACTTTTTTCACATATGTGTGGGGCCTTTAGATTATTTTATTTTTACTCTTGGAGCATTTACATATCCTAACTGGAAGCTAAAAAGTTTGGTTTTCAATGATCTACTCCACTAAGAAATTGGTATTCAGAATTTAGCATTTATATGGGAATATATATTTCATAATATTATAATTATGAAATAGCTGAAGGGATTTTCTTCAAAGGGATTTTCTTCTAAGGTTCCAGAAACATTTGCTTTAGGAAGGAAGCCAAGCGTGAACAGAAATAAGCTTTAAGAAGTTTGTTTTATTAAGTCCAAAAAAAATTTAATGAGGAAGAAGGTCTATTATATAGCAAGTTTGAATTTAGATTTTATTGCTATTGAAACCTGTCACTTTAAAAAGAAATGTAAATTTCATTCCTAGGAAAGAACTAACTTTTTTATTTAACCTTTATTTTTAATGAGAACCCATTTCCCATAAATAGCAACAATTATCCCTCAATAACTGTCTTCCACCTTGATTTTTGAAGCTACAGCAGATTTTCTGTGCATACAATATCTATATATATATATTATTTAGGCATAATTCATGCTAAAATGTTTCAGTTCCAATAAATCTGAAATGTAGGTTAAAATATAGCTTTAATCTGATAAATGACTGCACAGACTGATGGTTAAATTAAGTATATAGTAGAACAAAATGACAGAAGATTTATCATAATAAATGCCCATAAAGGATCCAAAATAAAGATAATGCAGCATAATGAGACAGAGAAAAAAGGATTATGATGGAGAAGGAAATAATAGGCAATATATTTAGTCTCAATTTCTCTGTTCTCCTCAGCCTCTCATGCAAGGAAAACGAAACTTACACTGTAAACCATCCAACTTACAACTTTTTTGTTTCTTGTTTAGGAGTCTGAAGCATTGTCTGCATACAGATGCAACAAATCTGCATAAACTCAGCCATCAACACATATGCTTTAATATAATAAGGACTTTCCTTCATGTCTTTTCAAGACTTTTCCATTCACCAGGACAGTGAAATGGATAATATGTAGCTGTCTATCTGCTGTTCATGCAATGAGGTAATGCTTTTTCCTCTGCAATGAACTGTTCATTACTTCAGAAAGAAGCATCGAGAGCTTTCATGAGATCCCTACTGGAACCACTTGTTCCCTCTCCACATGTTATGAACAGCTGTCTAATTTGGAGTCTGGCTTTCAAAAAGTTCAAATCATGTGCAGTAATGAGGAAAAAAATAGCAACTTTTGCTATGCTGTGTGATGTTTGTAATGAATAATTTATTAATTTTTTCACAGTTTTTGATTTTCAGTGTACTGTTGTTCACTGCTTGCTCTGCACTTTGCCAAACTTGTGCTATATTCTGATCTTACATTATTTTCATATGGATCCAGACTTTTTTTACACTTGCAAACAAGTTCCTCTTCAGCTTTCTTGCAGTCTCCCTTTAGGTACTGGAAGTCCGCATGTAGGTCACCTCAAAGACTTCTTGTACATCATTTTTTATTACTCTTATGATCATTACTTTTTCCAGTTTTTCTACTACATCTAGGAAAATGCTGTCATGCTTTTCTGTGCATGATATATACACCAAAAATTTATTTAAGTTTTCTGTATTTTTTGTCACATTTTTATTTTGTTTTATTGCTTAATCAGAATTATCTTCATTCTTTCTTATCTGATTTTAGCACTCATTTTTACCTAAGGAATAAACTCATTTTATATAATCATTAAGTTAGTTTTCTAATGCAATTTTTTTTTGATAGTACATTTTAATGTCTCTGTTTTTTTCATTACTTTTTAACCTGATTTTTTTGTTTGTTTTGTTATGGGTTTGTTTTTGGTTTTCATTTTTTTTTCCCCAGCTGTATTCAACAGAAGATCTAAAATATAAACTAGGATCCTGTGTTATGTCAGCTGAGGAAAGAGACAGAGTGGCAGTTCATACCTCAAACTATGAGTTTTAAATTAGGATCCCTAGATGTAGATATTTACATATGGGAATCCTCCTATATTCTAAATGTATTGTCATAGCCCAAGCAAAGAAATTTCATACATTAAATTATACTTAAGAAACAATACGTTTATTCCCAAGTTAGGTACCTTCAGTACAGGCAATAAGGTCAGTTGCTGTCCTTATCTGGAACTGAATCCTGTCTCTGACAATCCACAGTTATAAGTGTTGAAGCAAAATGAAATTTCATTGCTGCTCAAAATCGACTACAAGACAAAATCCATTCAGAAAGAAGATTGAATTAATTTTATGCTCCAGGAGTGCTGCTGATAACTTCCTGACATGGGTGACCAAGGAGCAAAAAATACAAAATGCTCTGCTGGACCTGATACTTACAAACAAGGAAGAACTGGCCTTAGATGTGAAATCTGGGAGCAGTCTTGGCTGTAATGATTGTAAAATAGTGGATTTTAAGGATAAAACCAGCAAATTGAAGATCACAGGCTTGAATTTAAGGGGAGCATAATTTGCCCGGTTCAGGACTCTAGTTCAAATAATCCCATGGGAGATGACCCTGGAAAGCTGTCTGACTTTCAAGGATAACTTATTCCAAATGATAGCATCCCAGCTCTACCTCCTAACCCAGAGGCACAAGGAGACAGGGAATAAATAGGGGTTGTGGTCAGTTCGTTGCCCATGGTTTCTCCATGGCTCATTCTCATTCCCCTCCCACAGGAGACAGCTCTCTGTGAACTTCTCCAGTGTGAAAACAACAGTCTCCTGCCAACCTCTTGTTGCAGTATGTTATTATTTTCAATGGTTTGTTCTGCTTCCCCCTGTATTGTTGGACGAGTCCAAGTGGTATCCTCCCACCTACTTGTCCTAGTTGCCCTAGACCTGCCCCTTGATACAGAATGTTCCCAGTTCCTTCTCCCACTGAGCTGTCAATCCCACCTGGTATCAGCCCCCTTTTTTAGGAAATTCCCTGGAAATCCCCAGTTCCTGGAAGCCCCATTGGTTTGATTGAACTGTTCCCCTCCCCCTGTGCCTCCTCATTGTTTGAAGTATTGTAAACCCTGCCTTGTGCTCCTCCCCAGTCCTTTCCCTATTGGACAATAATTTGTGCCCCCCCCCCCCCCTCGATTTTCCCCTGTATAAAAGTCCCTGCACACCAAGGTTTGGGGTCTTTCATCCCTGGAGCCTCCTTGGAAATAAACCTCTTTGGAAACCGTGCAAAAAGCCTCTCCCTCGTCTTTGCTTCTGTCTGTGTGCCTCAGCACATCTCATGCTGTAGAGATCCAGCACTGCTGTTTCTCAGATCTCTCCTGAGAACAGTCAGCCTTGGAGCTAGCAGGCAAATCCAGCACCATGTCAACTGCTGCAATGGGAGTCCATCCCATGGGCTACAGCACCCCTCAAACTGCTGCAGCGTGGGCTGCTCTTCCATGGGATGCAGTTCTTCAAGGACAGGCTCCTCCAGAGTGGGCTCCACTCTCCATGGGCCTTTCGTAGGGTCAGAGCCTCCTCTCACAACATCCATCTGCTCCAGCATGGTGCTCTCCAAGGGCTGAGAGTGGATCCCTGCATCGCCATGGATCCCCATGGGCTGCAGGGGTACAGCTGCTTCACCATGGTCTGCACCAAGGGCTGCAGGGGAATCTCAGCTCTGGTGCCTGGACCACCTCTCCTTCTCCACTGACCTTGGTGTCTGCAGAGTTGCTCCTCTCACAAGTTCTCATTCCACTCTAGCCACAATTACAACTGCAAAACAACTTTTTTTTTCTTTCTTCTTTAATCGGTTATCACAGAGGCTTAAATCGGTTATCACATGATCTCTAATTGGCCCAGCCTTGACCACTGGCATGTCCATCCTTGGACCCACCTGGGATTTTCCCTGCCAGACATGGAGGAAACTTCCAGCAGTTTCTCACAGAAGCCACCCCTCTAGCCCACCCCTACTGCCAAAAACCCGGCCATGTAGACCCAATACTGATTCTATGAAGTAGCTAACTCATCAGAGGAAGGCGCAGTGTTGTTTATCCTGACTTCAGCAAGTCTTTCTACAATGACTCTCATACCTTTCCCATAGATTAATAGATGAAATATGAGTTAAATGAGTGATTGTTTTGAATGTGCATTTCCTTTGTTATGTTGTAGAATATCTGGGGAGAAAACGCTTTTTACTCTTTATCTTCATGAAGTACCAGTTTCTCCCCAGAGGGTCTCTAAATACCTCAGTTACAACAAAATTTGTCATGCATGACAAATACTCTAAATGAGAATTAACCCATATATATTTTCTGTCATCCACACTCACTAATCTGATGTAAATACCCTCAACAGAAATCAGGGGAAAAAAAACCAAATTATGCTCAAACTTAATATTGTTGGAATTCACCTTCCATTTTCATATATCCATGTCTCGAGTTTTCTCTACCTGCATGATGACTTTCCCTCAGAGTTTTATTAGTTTTAATATTAATTTCATTGTGAACATTGCCATGTTACCTCCCACAGGCCTTTTAATAGTTTCTGTTACATGAAGGGAATTTTTTTATTGCATTTAATGATTCTAAGTTCTAGACCTATTAAGCAAACTAATTCCATGCAAGGAGATAAGCCTATTTTGTTTTGGGTAAATGCCAAACCTTTTCAGTGAGAGACTGTTATAGCAGAATTCTCAGCAAGAAAGAAGCAAAAAATTAATGTGTGTCTGAATCTGAGATGAAAATTAGCTATTTTGAAAAACGAATCTCTGATAAATACAACAAGGATTTATGATTAAAATTGCAGCCAGCACAGATGGTATTTGATGACATTATCTCAAGGGGAAAACTAATTTTTTTTTTTTTGTGTTATAAAATCAACTGTATAGGTTTGGGATTATTTGGCAGAATGTAATACTCCACTATGTATGCAATCAGTGCATCTGAAAACAGACAGCTAGATCCTGCTGGCAATCTGCAAGATATTTCAAGCATGTACTGTCTTTTCAGAACAATTGAAGTCACTTTTCTTAAAAAAGCAAGTTAAAGAGCTGTGTGTAAATACTGAAAGGCAGCAGTTTCTGATCTCAGCCAAGTTATTTAAATTGGTCTGAAAGTTTCTGTGTCAATTTTCATGTATATACAATTGTATGTGGGGCGACGGCAGGAAAAACCCAACACCTTGATTTCACAAATGCTGGTTACAGAAATATGATCTACTTCATTCACTCTCTTTCCTCCTTTCCCCTTGCTGTCTTTCCTTCTGGTAAGAGTTTTTGCAGAGCGTTCTTTCATTGTGAAATTTAAGGTATCCTGGTTAGTCAGGATAATAAATCTCTGGTCTGGCAAATTGATTTTCTTATCTAAAGAACAATCTAAACATTAAAAAAAGAAGAATATTATATGGAGAGTACATATAATACTCTCCATATTGAGATGCTTACTTCATGAAAAATTCTTGCTTTTCTAATTCAGAGTGTAGTTTCAAATATGAAATCAATAGAACATCTTAGGTTCACATCTCTCTATGTAAATTAGAGATGGAGTGTAGGTGGTATTCTAGATGTTTCCCACATCTCAGATAGGTACCAAAGAGCAAATATACAATTTCTTTCCTTGCATAATCCTTCCCTTGTTTGAGCATAGAACTGACATAAACTAAATTAACGTCCATGTGACCTATATCATCACTCTTTAGTGTAAAAAATGGATTGCATTTTTTCTGCCTACAGTTATAACTAAAATTAAGATGGGATTTTCTCTCTCACAGTTAAAAGTGTCCTCATTACACTCCTTGACTCATAACTGGTTTTGCTTGTATCACCTTATTTAGAACTAACAAAAGACAAACATGAACATAATTCAATCTTTTTTTTTTTTTTTAGTATTAGTAATGTCCTATTTTAAATTGTCATTTTAGCTTCCAATTATGTTTTACATTTAGGGATCTTGTGTTCAGATCATTCAGATTAGAACGAAATACTTCAGAATGAGTCTATCAAGTACACTTAAGTCTCTAAAAATTTTTTTTGTTTGTTTAGGTTTTTGCACTGGTTTCTGAGCTGCTACCGGCCAGCAGTAGTTACCAGCATAAAAGGAGAGTTTGTGGGTTTCAATGTCAGGCTGTAGCATGGTCTGAGGCTTGGAAGAAAGAGTGGACCCTGGGCATGGGTTGATGAGGTTTTATTCCATTGATCTCCACGTGCCAGAGCAAGTTTTGGGCCTTGGTTCTCTCTTTAAGTATCCAGGGCACAGCCTGGGCAGGGGAGAACTTTGGGCCAATGGGGGGGAAGGAAGGGGGTGGTTCAGAACCGGGGGGCTTATCACAACAATGGGAAAGGTGGGTGCTGAGCACCTGGTCAAATAGGAGAACTTCTCCTCTCAGGTCCATCAGGGTGATTGACAAGGTGCTCCCTCCGGGGTGATACCACAGGGAATTGGGGGGCGGGGGGAGGTTTGAAAGGGATACACCAATACAAACAAATAAACAAAATACATATACAACTTTGAAAAACCTTAATTATGCACCGCAACAGGTTTTGGTTTTGTTTGGGTTTTTTTTTTGTTGGTTGGTTGGTTAGGGTTTTTTAATGAAGCATACTCTTTTGACTTGTAAATAGAAAATTCTTCCTGTGTATTAAGATTATACAGCACAGAGCAAAGCATCATTAGTTATGAACCAGATGATATTTAGGGTTTCTTCCAACCCAAGCAATTCTATTTCTATGATTCTACAGTGTTGAAGTCTTCATGCTTTGCAACTTTTTTCTTACTCATAAAAACGTTTCAGCCTTTTGTCACGCCACAGTATTTCAAACCGTTTTGGCAATGCTGGGTTCTATAGCAATTTTGTTACTGCAATCTTGGCTTTACAGACAATTTTATTTGTATCCTTGTTCTTACTAGAGTAACATACAAAGCAGTGAGTAAATGACTGTTGAAATGATTGCTATCTGTCAATTATTACACCTCACTCCAGGCTTCAATGCAGTGATGCTTCAGAAACAGAAATAGTAAATAATTAATTTGGAGATTGCATGCAAAGCAAATATACATTGCATACAATTGACTTAAATTCAATTCCCTATTTTTCTGTTCATATATCCCTGAGGTATGAAAAAAAGTGAAATATTACTAACTGACTAGAAATGAATTTGTATCAAAGCCTGCCATATTTTTTTCACTATTATTTACTAAGCCAAAACACACACACAAAAATTTCAAAGGAAAAAGACATTCTTCTTTTTTGCTTTCAACTTCAAACTTTGTAATTTGATTTTTATGATGTAGATATCTGCATTTATTTCACTAGATAGAATGAGCACTTTTTAAAGGAAAACTTAAAAGACTATTATCCTGTTTGTTTTGAAACTTTTGAAATTAACAGCAGAGCATTAAAAATATAAGGAATTTTCTTATTTGTAGTATTTACAAGTGATTTAAAATTTTAAATGGAAAACCCAGAGCCTGAAGACTGAGGAAAGGAAGGGCTTGAATGAATTTAGGAGGGGAAAAGTTCATTTTCAAAGGATACAATTAATTGGTTGCCTTGGGACTGAAACTAATTAGGAAGGAATAAGAGCAGAAAGACTTTTATTTTTCAGTCTGTATGTAATATTTGCTCTGATGCTCATGTAGTTTTTATGTGTATCTCTAAGACTGAGTGTTCAAAGAAATTGCAGAATATTTTGTGTGTTTTTGCTCTATTTTGACCCAGGGATTGCAGTATAACATCAGGTTTTTTACCATATCTCTTGGACAAAGTGTCATAGCATAATAAAACTAGCCAAACTAAAGAAATACACCTGGAAGTAACATCTCTGGCATCAGTTCAAGGAACAGATATAGCTAGATCAAGAAACTATGTTTTCATCCTGGATTTAAAAACGAAATCAAGCTGAAATAGCTTCACAACAAAGGCATTTCAGAAATACTACATATAACCAACATAATGTCTTACTTCTACAGTTCACAAAACATCATTGGCAAAAAAAAACCCAGCACATTTCCCTGCAACGATCACAGGTTCAATATGTATGGTTAACACAAAATGAAAATTATAAAAGTATCATTTTTAATTTACTTTGAGTCACATGTAATAGGCATAGCACACCTGAGAATTATGTTTAAATTGTTTGAAAGTCATACAGAGAACAGTCTCATCACTAAAGATGCAGTTAAAAAAGAGATCTCTACAATACTGTAGGGAATTAGTTTTCTCTGACTTTGTTACCATTTTAATGATGCACTGTGTACATTAATATTTTATTTCAGCACAATCAGCATAATCATTGATTTTATTTTGAAATTAGCATTAGTTTTGCATTAATAGGAGTGAGGAGATATATATATATATATATATATATATATATATATATATATATATAGTAGGCAGTTTAATTTTTTTTATTATTATTATTTTTTCAATGCAGTGTATCCCTAGTGCATCACCTGGGTTATTTTGGTACTACTGATAAACTTAAACATCAGCAAGTCAAAAGCAATCAACTTATATCTTTCCATTAGTGTTTTTGTTTTTCCTAATTTCAGCAAATTTTCTTAATAAGGCTGGTTGGAACAACTGTTGTTCATACTGGTATGTAAAATTAGAGGTCTTTCTCACCACAACTGTTCTTTTTATAAGTATCACTTTAAAAAGTTGGGTTACTCTTCCATTAATATGGACTGTGGTGGAGAAAGGTAGGGAATATGGAACATTTTGCTCATAACTATTTTATGCCAGTTTCCCAGTTGCCACATTTATTGCACTGCAATTCGTACTTTTATGCTGAGAACATAATGATTTCATTGTGCTTGAAATACAAAGAGATTTATGTTGAATTTTCTCTAAGCTCCAGCCAAAAGCATATTCTATTTCACATAAAACATTAAAAAGCTAACAACTTAAATTGTAGAAAATTGGTGTATCTCATTCTTTCAATAAAACAAAAAAGGGTTAGGATTATTTATATCATGCAAAATAGTTTAGGATCTTATTCCAATATTGGAACTGTTTGAGGGAAGGCAAAATAAAGCTCCAAAACCCTGTCTTAACTTAGGTACAAAAATTAGAGAGGAATTGCTTATTTTCTTTATCCATAACAGAAAAGTGAAGCCTAACAAAAAAGATTAGGTGGCAAATGCGTTTTTGTTTAAAATTATTTTAAAATGTGTCTAAAACCCTGAAAACAGTTGGTTGACTATATCCATTTAATTGTAAAGGTGAAATTGTAGAAAGCAAAATATATTAAGGGGCCAAACTGAGCAAAATAGCCAACAAGCCAATGAAAAACTGTGAATGATAGATCAGCCCAGTGACTGGTTTCGGAAATTTTTTGAGAAATAGTGAAACAGCTGTTCACAGCTGAAACTATTAAACACCTTGTAATGGAGGTCTTTGTGTGGCTGTCTACAGGGAATTCAGAATAACTGTAACTCTAAGAAAGAGTAATAGGAATTTTATATAATTTAAAGATGATCTTTACTTTCTGTTTTCCTTACATTTCGAAAACCTCAAACACATTTTTGCCAAAAATTTTTCAAAAAATAAATTGCTAACGTCTAAGGGGCAGATCACATATTTATTTGGACCTCTCCAAAATATTTTTTTTCATTGGGTAGGTCATTCTTTGTGCACAGCTACTATGTCATTAACAACACAGTGTGTACCAATGAGGTATTGGTGACAACAGCTGATTTTGATATATTTTGGTGGTAGATGCCTTTCACTTATCTCATATAATTTCTTCTGATTTTCTTGAGTTATCAGTTAAATTAAATGGATTCAGTCATGTCTAGAAATCCAAACTGAAGTCAGTACTGTCTTTGAGACTTCACTGTTTCATCAGTATTGATTTGGTTGAGATAAGGATTATTACAATGAACCTCACCATCCTATAAGCACTGTTTTAATCTTATAAAACTCAATCTTATCAAGTTCATTTTATATATATTTCCTTATATGTATTTCCTATCTATATTCATAGAATTCTTTTCTTTTTTTCTTTTCAATTTCTTATAGAATCATGAATGATTTGGGTTGGAAGGGACCTTAAAGATCCTCCAGTTCCATCCCCTTGGCACCCTCCACTAGATTGGGTTCCTCAAGGGTCCATCCTTCCTGGCCAAGGATAGAGCATGCAGGGCCTATCTGGGCAACCTCTTCCAAGTCTCACTATCCTCACAGTAAAGAATTTCTTCTGAATATCTAATTTAAATCCAACTTAATTCTGATTGAAACTATTATCTCTCTTCCTACCACCCTACATCCTAACAAAAAGTCTCGCTTTCTTTTACCCCCCTTTAGGTACTGGAAGACTGCTAAAAGGTCTCCCCAGAGGCTTGTCCTCTCTACACTAAACATGCACAAGTCCCTGAGCCTCCTTATAGCAGAGGTGCTCCTGTATATGGTGACACCGGTTTGTCAGATTCAAAAAAGGGGTTTTCACCTTTTGTGACAAAAGATGAAGAGTCCTGAAGCAAAATGTTGTGCTGACAAAATTTCAATGATATAACAGTTAAGCCTAAACTATCACTATGCATATTGCATGCAGAAATGAGGGGTTTGATGGGAAGGAGTACAGAGAATGAAAGAGCCTGCAGTCAATTTGCTAAGTTAACACTGAGTTTTGAAGAATATCTGGGTTTTCTCGGATACATCAAGGACACAGATTTTATTCTTATATCACAGAATCATGGGATGATTGAGGTTGGCAAGGACCTCTGGAGGTCCTCTGGTCCAGCTCCACTACTCAAGCAGGGCCACCTACAGTCTGTCACCCCTGCCCACAGCCAGAGAACTTCTGAATATCTCTGAGGAGGGAGATTCCACAACCATCCTGAGGCAACCTTTGCCTGTTCTCAGCAACTCTTACAACAAAAAAAGTGTTTCCTTATGCTCAGACTGTTCCTTCTGTGTTTTGGTTTGTAACCATTGCCTGTCGCTAGGCACTGTTGAAAAGAGCATGCCTCTATTTTCTTTATAATCTCCTTTGAAATATTTGCATACATTGATGCAATACACCCTGAGTCTTCTCTTTTCCAGTCTAAAGAGTCCCAGCTTTCTCAGCCTTTTTTCACATGAGAGATGTTCCAGCCCTTTCATAATATTAGTGGCCCTTCCTTGGCTTCTCCCCAGTATTTCCATCTGTCTCTCATACTGTGAAGCCTAGAACTGGACACGGTGTTCCCCACATTTGGCCTTACCAGAACTGAGTAGAGCAGAAGAATCATCTCTTTGACCTCTGGCAACACTTCTCCTCATGCAGCCCAGTGTCTTGGATTCCAATTAAATTTGGAACAACCATTTGAGAAGAGCAAAGAATCAGATATTCCAAGTTACTTATATTTGATTATGACACCACTTGAGCTCTGGCCTTTAGTTTGGCACTCTTGTACCTAAAGAACAAAGCACAGACACTGGGTTTGACTTTTAATTTCTTCCCATATGAATCAAATAAAGTGTCATATTTCTCCATCAGTGTGTTCCAATGCAAAAGTAGGTTAGTTTAAATCACAGATAGTATGTGTCTTACTCTGGGTGAGAACTTGCAACACAGTCTCACACGTGAGATGGGCAATTGACATCTGTGGCTCTGATAGTAAAGTTGCCTCCTGTCCTTTGTACTCTACCCCACTCCTTTAGTGATACCTGAAGTAGACCTGAACCAGTGGATCAGGAGAACAACTTTTTTTATTTTTAAGACAGGCACTGATACTGTCAAAATTGCCAATTAACAGATGTACTCTGAGGTCCACAGCTGGTACCTGGCTCAGGAACTGCATGCCAACACCAATGCCTCCCATCTGCCTATGCCATATAAATTCTTAATTTCCACTGCCCTTTTCCAAGTTGTTCATGTCCTAAACCAAAGAGTTTATAAACTATGATGAGTCTCTTCTCAAACATATAGCTCCTGGTATGAAGAAACTACTTTTTCTTCAGGGATTCCTGCTAGCCTACATTCTGTGATTCTGAGAAACAACTTAGGGCAAAAACATGGATTTAAACATACATCTACAGTTAAAACTAGCTATAAGGTTACAGAAAGTAAACTGGGAAGCCTAGACTACAGTACATTACTCTGTAATGATGAAGAATTACTATACACAGGGAGTTCATATTCCTGTGGTATGAGTGACCTGCAGGTCTGTCCCAGGCCATATGTTACAGGGGGTGGAACTGCAGGGAAGTCAGAAGAAAGTGAGTTGGAGATGGGGCAAACTGATCTATGTTCACTGTAAAGATTTCAAGAGAAGCAGCCATCACCAATAAGATTTATTTACTGGAGTGAAAAATAGAAATCTTATATTTGGATTTTTGATCCTATGGAAGAATGCGTGAAAGTTTCAGACTAATAACATGTGCTTTCACTTCTGTTTCTGTTTTTGTAGAGAGAAGTATTGTCAAAGGTGTTCAAATACTTTTGTGGCCTGTGACCTTAGTGCCTCAGCTGTGGAAATAGAAACAAGAATGTTAAAATTTAAGAATTGTTGTAGTTGGTTAGTTTTCAATTTTGTTATTTAGGTTTTTTGGTTTTGTCTTGGGGTGTGGGTTTGGGCTTTTTTCTTTAGACTTTCAATTTCAAAGATGCATTTAAATGCTTTGGACATTTACTTTGGGGAAGTACATAGATAATATAAATGATGAAAAAAAACAATGACTGGCTACCCAATATCCATTTCCCAGTCCAGAGGTACTAACTGTGACAGTCTACAAAATCAAAGAAAAACACTTATGAAAGTGAAAGGATGTCTGATTGAACACTGAATTGTATTTATTGCTTCTGGGTGGAAAAGAGATACTAAATCCCTGTTTGGGAGAAGAGCCTGACCTAATGCATGCCATGGCAATTCTCTACAGTCCTTCACTTTGTTTATTCTTAGTAAGTGCATTACAAAGGTGCTCCTTTATACATTTTTACATAAAGCACTTTCTAAATTCAAGCTGTGCTAATGCGATTACCGGGAGTATGAGCACACAAAGGCTGGTTTCTTATCCCCACATTTAAATTCTATATACTCTTTCTTCTGCTTCATTTATATTCTGGTAAGCATCTATGTAATTCTTCTTTTCTTTTATCAAATGCATGAGCAAACTATAGCAAAATCATATCCAACATACACAAATCTTCCTTAGCAAATCAAATCTGAAGTCAAAAATACAAATGATGAACTAGAAACAGAAAAACGTATTATGTTTTTTTTTTCTCAAATAAAAAGTACTCTACCAACAACAACAAAAAAAGCATTTTTCACAGTTAAAGTGCATAGCAGAACCTTTTTTCTTCACATTAACAAGCAAAGAGAAATTGGAAAGAATATGTTCCCAGTCACTTGAAAGAAAAATTGGTTGGTTATTGATTGCTTTCTGGTACCCATATATCTTCATGAAATTATGGAATGTTTGAAAGAGAATTTCTCAATATTTTTCTTTCTCTTCCCCTGCCTTCTTCCCTCCCTCATCCTATATGAAGGTTGTTTTGCTGTACTTACACAGACATGTCCATGAATTAATTTTGTTCAGTTTTCACTTTTTGATGTGTAGTCCAAATCTTTTTTATAACTGCACTTTTATTTGATCGGTTTGATTAATCACAGCAAAATTATTTCAAAAAAATTAAATGTTGAGAGCTTTTGAAGTATTACATACTGATGAAATGGCAATTTGCAAGAGTTACCATCTGCAAGCAATGTTTTCAAACAGTGTAACAAGCTGTTAGCCTTTTGGTCCTCACAACCTAAGCATAACCTCAAAAATAATATTACTTGATCTCTCACTACTGCAAACTGTTCTCATATGTGGCAGAGAAATCCTGTATCTAGGAAGAATTTGATAAACTGGGTCAAGCACATTGGTCTCTTGCAGACATGGCTTTGTGAGGGGGCAGGGGGAGGGTTAAAAATTTTATCTCTAACCAACAAAGCAGATACTAATTTCTATCTGCTGAATGTTTTTAAAATTAGGCATTTGTTTTTGCAGTGTTTACAGAGTAATCTGAACTATCTGAAAGGCAACCTAACAAATAACAAACAATAAGCATGTGTGAGATTCTTATACACCCATTTAACACTCCAGCTGAGTCATCCTGGATTTTGTTGTAATATCTGAATGGTCCGGGTGATATGACAGGTAAGCAACTGCTATTATCTAAAATATTTGATTTCAGTGCTTTAACACCTAGAGCCCATGAGCAGGAAAGTGCTGTTTTGCTCAGTGTAGGCTTCAGCGTGAGAGAGGATAACAAGCATGTGGGTAAGGAAAAGCTCACATGCTTGTCATCCGTCTCCCAGCTCTGGAGTGCACCTTCTCAGGGACTCTGACACCACAGCAACACAGATGTGCAGATCACTCTTCTAGAATGGAGTGGGACTGGTGAATGAAAGAAGCTGCAACAGAATAAAGAGATAACGATAATTCAAGTGAGATCAAAGACAGCATTTGACCCTTAATAATGCATTGACATTGGATCCTGACATTAAGTGGTTGATTTTTAAATACTTTAGGGTTATGCTTTGCTAGCACAAATCAATGCAGCAATTGATTTACTGAAGAACGCATTGATCTACAGCCACTGATCCATTGCAAAAGGCAACTTTTAAATTTTGTTCTGAGAAGCTGAGTTTGAGACACCTAAATTTTAATATCCTAAAATACAATCTATAGGCCACTGGTGACCAATTGATTACGACAATTAAGATTTTTTTTTTCTCCCAATACTTTTGATCCCTTATTAAAAAGTAATTGCTCTAAAAGTAAAAAAAACCCAACCAAACAAAAACCCACATGTTTTATTATGAAAATCAATTGCATATCATGACAATTTAAAGACCTTAAAGATATTGGCATTTATCATCATAAACTCAGCCCCTTAGTAGGAAGCAAATATTTTGCATAGAGAATACCTCAGCTAAATGTTTGCAAGCATTGCTCAGGATGTATTCATGTGTTCAAGGTCAGGTGGGATGGGGCTCTGAGCAACCTGGTATAGTGGAAGGTGTTCCTACCCAAGGCACTGTGGTTGAAACTAGATGATGTTAAAAGTCACTTCCAACACAAATGATTCTATGATTCTGTCATCCTATGATGTATTCTATCTGATATGGATTTTATGCCTGATCTGTCATTTGATAGAGTAATCTTAGTTCGATTTTGCATGACTATTTCAAGAATCTGTCAAAAAAAATTTGTATTTTTATACATTTTTGCTAAGACATCCTTAATTTTTACTCCTATTAACCATTCAAACTAAGGAGTCAAATAACATAACATTGTTATTATAACATAAATATATGTTTCTTAACATTATATCTTAAACACTACACCTGAGGTCTTACAAGGCTGTTATCCTCATTCCTTTAATAAAAAATAAATGTTTTTTACAATACTTTATATCTTTTTATACATTTTTTCTAAGACCCTTAATATAAAAGACAATAATGCTAGAAAAGTGGATATTCTTTATTTAAAGAAATGTTTTAATGTATGAAAATAAATAGCCTGTGTTTCAATAAGATAAAACTTCATCAGAACTTTTGATGTTAAAAATAATTTATTAATATGTCAAAATTTTTACATAAAGAATTTTTTCTTAATACTTAAAATATTTGGATTCAAAACACTTTTGAATCTGAACACTACTTTGCAAGTTTTTAGGTATATAATTGGCGAGAGTTGTTCGCTATGATTTCCAAAGAAATAAAATACCTAATTCTTCATAACATCAGTAAGAATTTTGATGAGATGTTGAATTATTTGGAGCTGAAAAAACTTCCTCCTATTCTCATAGAGAAATATTTATTTTAAAATGCATCTCAGCATTTCTCAGAAACTGTTTTTATTACTTCAAAATTTATTTCCTAAAAGAATAAAAACTTTCAAATCAACCTGTTGGGAGCATTAGAAGGTTGGTTTTCAAAGTTATTTTAGGTTTGTGGTTTCTAGACCTCTGAATTTGTCAGAAAAATCTTTGTGTAAGGCTATATTAAATCATAAATCTATATTTTGCTTAATAAATATATTGGTCTATGTAGACTCAAGGAAGTAACTTATAATTGGGTTTAATGGATGCAAAATTAAGTCCTACATATTTATCAACAGTGAGGATTCTGTTTTTAATCTGGGCTGCAAAGCTTTTACCAATGCCTTTTCAATGGTTAATCTCCATGAATAAGTTGATGCTGGTTGTACAGCAAACTATTATGTAACCAGTTACCAGAGTCATGTGGTAAGACACAACTTTAAGCAAATTAAAGTTACCAGTAGTTTAACTGGTAATAGATAAAACTCTCATGGTTAAACTTGAGTGCAACAGCCTGAAAAATGTCTGTATAAAGCTGAGTAGAAACCAGGTACTGACAAAGGATTAAATCAATGTAAAGGCTGGAATATTTCCAGGCTGGCAAAGTAATAATTTGTGTTGTAATTCTTATTTATTATAACAAATAATGGTAGGGAGAATGTCAATAGTGAGTAAGTACTACATATTTCCATAAAAAAGATTGTTTTAGAGATCCCATAAGTGATTTTTGTAGCAGTTTAATTGTATAAAAATTGCAGACATTATTCAGAAACAAACTGAATCACTATAAAACAGTGTTGCAAGGACAAGGGTAGCTACATGATAGACCTAGAGGCTACTCCAAAGCTGCCAATATAATTGTCTGAGGAATTTGCCAAGGAGACAGATGCTGCTGACAGAAAATAGTGTTCCACTCCTTGACATTTGGGTATAGCAATGGTCAAACCCAAGACAAATATAAGTGAAACTGTTCTTCATCCCTGTGCAATGGTAGATGTACTAAAGGTGAGCACAGCAGTGTTTTCCTGGTTCTCTTAGACAAGTGAGAAATTGACTTGTGCACAAAGAAGAAACTTTTCAAACTCTGCTATGAATTTAAAATTTTAGCTGTACTCCAACACACAGATGCTTCTAAGGAATGGCAGCATGAGAGAGAACAGTTTTAGCAGAATCATAGCGATCTTCACAACTCTCAAGTCAGCAAGTCAGAACTAATAGTTTCATGTTTGCAGTTCTGATACTTTGTTCCTTGCAGAATTCCAGAAAGAACTGTCTTGGGTTACACTATGCAGACTCTACTGAAGTCCAGGAGATAACTTGAAACAGAAAGTTCTGTTTGCTCTACCACATAATGTTAAAGTGATACATCAGGTCAGGGGAAACCTGAGCTGGAAGCATGGGTATAAACTGTAAACCTGCCACCCAAAATTCCATTTTAGAATGGACAATATAGCTGTTGATCAACAAGAGCACAGCTAATATCAATCTTCTGACTTTTTGAACTCAGGAAGAGCAAACACTCAGAGTATGCCCTGAGAGATTGCTCTGTGGTGAACACACAGACAACATGTTCATTAGTGAGACAAAATGGAGTACAGCTGACAGCAGGAAACCCAATACAGGTGTAGGACACTGACTACAAAAAAATCTCACAAGGAGCACTGTTGGAGAAATACAAAAGGTTGCCTTTAGGCTGACCTACTGAAGAGTGAAAACCAATGAAAAATTTAGTAAGAATACAAAAGCACAAGTCCTGTGTAAATAGAAGTTGTTTATTTGTATTTTTATTTGAACTTTGAGTTTAGTGAAGAATCCAGAGAAAAGGGAAAGGGCAGTAAAATTCGAAATAAAATGCAATATCTGTTGTTCCATAGGAAAGGAAATTCTTGTTATCTAAAAACTGGTGGGTCTGCAGATCCTGGAATTATGGCAGTTTTATTTCTGAAATTGAATTGAATTAGGTAAGTGAAGATCATTGGTCAAATGGTTAAATGATTAAATGGTTAAATCACAAATTATTAAGAAAAAAATAAAGAGTAAACCAGAAAATTTCATTATGTCATTATTCTATTATGTGGAAACCCTTTATTCTGTCACTGCCTGTAAGACTGCATACAGGTCTCATCCTTCTATCTCAAAACTTCTTTGAAATAAAATAAAAATAGAAAGAAAGGAGAGCAAAAAAATTGACAAAATACGTTAAAATGTTGCTGTGTGAGGACTGATTTAAAGACTATAACTGTTCTGCCTGGCAAATAGGAAACTGAAAAACAGTAAGATTTGGGTTTCTAAAGTCACATATGATATTTAAAAGAAGAACTCCACAGGTTTATTACCTATTTTTTTCCAGACAACTGAAGTAGAAGAGTGAAAACTTAGGCAGGATGCTTAGTTGGTATATTTTCATACAAGATATAAAAATCTTTGGGACAAATTGAAAACATAAAAAAGCACAAAATTCTTCAAAAAATAATGGCAGAAAAGGGTTTTATTGATAGCTGAGGGGTTATACCTCTCTTTTAGCTGTCTGTTTTTCATAAGTACCTGCCAGAGTCTCATATTAGATAGAAGGTCTTTGACAATTTCATATAGTCTTGATGTACTGTTCTTTATGCTTTACTCATCACATGAGAAAATAAAAACTGATATCAGGACTAATAATATAAAATTTAAGATATTTTCCTTTGTTTGTTCATTATTTTCTCTTAGCTATTATTTACAGACCTTGATGTCTTAGAAGTCACAACTATGACATGCCTGGGTTAGATAAGAGAATGTTATATGTTATGTCCTATGAAGCTACTCGTAAAATGACACTATGGGATAGTCAAAAAAAAAAAAAAAAAAAGCTGGAATTGATGCAGCTACCTAAATTTATCTCTGGAGGAATTATGATAATTCAACCTTACACTCTCCCATGCTTCATACAGTTTTCATACATACACTCTTCCCTTGCCTTATCATGCCTTTCTCTGGTCATAGCTGTGCCAAACTGAGTAAAGTCTTTTGTCTTACCGTCTCAGCTATAGCTCCATGTGTAATCATGTCTGCCATACAGGTTCCATAGCATGTTCAGGGTCTAATAAGTGTGGGGGTGCATTTTTCAGTTTAACATTGGGTTGTAGGTTGAAGTTAAATGTAAATTGATTTGTTCTCTGTACCCCTTTTGTTACTTGTGTTTGGCTTCTCCCTACCCTTCCCCAGTTACAGTTCCCTGATTGGTCCTTATCCTTTAACAACAGTTAACTGTCAATCCTGAGTTATGTAACCCCCTGGTCCTGTCCGTCATTCCGGGGCCTCTCCCTGAGTCTGGAAGATTCTAGGAGAGGCATCGAGTGATTGGGCAGGATCCAGGCTTCCCCCTCCCACTTCCCTATGATTTGTTAATGTATCCATCTGTTATGTTATCAGCCACTTCCCCGCTACACCTCACTGGCTCTCTGTTGAACCCTCCCCTAAGTCCCACCTCCCTTTATAAGGGCCCGTCTGGAGGGCTGAGCTGTCTCTCCTGAGGCAGCGGCCATGAGGTGAGGGCCCTATCCCGGACCCAATAAACTCCTGGTTTGTTCTAACCTCTGGAGAGTCCCTCCTTTCTTCTCCGCGCCTTAGTCACGCTAGCACTCCTCAGCTGCCAAGTCCCACTGGCTTGCAGCGGTGCCAAGGCTAGCCATGCTTGGACAAGTGGACACCACTGCAAACAAGGCTTCAGTTCTTTCAGCTGTTATGTCCCATGAAGTGATTGCTAACAGAAAGTCTTAAGGTGAGTCAGGAGTTACCGTGGGAGCAGTCTGTCCTAAGCAGGCTACTCTGCTAAATCCGTTAGGGCTCTACAGTCATTTGACTCTGGATCTGAACATTTAAATGGAGAGACAGCTGGCAATAGCTCAAAGCAGCTGTTCTCTTCCCTCTCTCCCTGCTGCCAGGACAGGTGGCATCTCAAAATGATCTTGTTTTTTGATAAACATATAATAAAACTGCATCTATTTGGTTGCATTTGGAAAAAATTAATACTTTTGTCAATCCTCATCAAGCCCCTACCATTCATAATGCTGCAATAGCTGAAGACTGGTCTGAGGCAGGTGCCTCATACAGTACTACTGAAAAACAGATCAGATATATTGTGTGGAAGCCTGGGAATAACCTGGGACAGATGAAAGGTTAGCCCAGATTCCCTACACAGAATAAACCTGAGACCTCGGGAGGTGGGATGTCAGGAAGAGGCTAATAGGGTGAGCCCCATTGGCTCAAGACCTTAGACTTATGAGGTCAAACCCATGTCACATAACCAAGCTGGGACACCTGCCCCAGGTAAAACCCTATAAAATGCCAGACTAACCATGGCCCTGATCTTTGGATGCTGCCTGTGGTCAGATGCATTAAATCATATCTATGATCTACCCATTGTACCCATCTTATTTATTAGCCATAATCAACCCAGCCAAACCAGGACTGGGGTCACAGGGATCATCCCCACCATGATAATATTGGACCAAGTCCTGCTAGTGGTCAAGTCCAGCTGAGTCTCTGCACTCTTCAAGACACTGTAGAGAGTTTGGGTTGTTATTCTTTTCTGCGTACTCTTTGCAGTGCCACCCAAGTGTTAATTTCCAGGACACTTTGTCCAAGACAACTAGGAATTCGGAAAACGCATCCATTACTAGAGATCATACATTTCTTAGTCTCCTAAAATTAAGTAACATCTACTCACTCTTAACAAGCATCTGGTCGACTTTTCTTTAGAAATAAAGTTAGTAAAAACATAGTCCTGTTATTTAAAAAAAAAAAATCTCACTGGAATATGCATTTTATGTCTTCAGCTTCCAAATTACTGCTAAATTGTTTAGCATGGTTCTTCTAATAACCTCCCTCTGATGGCTCTTTTCTATATGCCTTTGGAAGTTAAATCTAATTAGAGTAGCTGTAGAACTGTTTGGCATATGTCTCATAAAATTTCTTACCCCTTGCCCTCCTCCATACTTAATACTTCCTAATTAACTCTGAAATGAAAATGAAAAGGAATTGACACACATACCAATTTTCACCCAGAAAAACACAGTAGAGGTCCCTACAGAGTATCTTTGAAAACCACACTCACAAAGAATGAATAAATTAGTTTATAAAACAGAGAAAATATTTTTTTATACATATATGACTTGCACCCAGGTCTTCACTTTCTAAAATGTATCTTTTTGTTTATTGATAACCCAAGTAAGTCCCTTCAGATCAAAACCTCTCACTTTCCCATAAGAGTGAAGTTCTTACTCCTAAATTGATATGCTTATGTGTATAATCTGTATAGTAACAGATTAAAATTGGGTTTAACAAAACACATATTTCATGTGTTGTAGGAATAAAAAAGAAGCAGTGAACAAAGGACCCAAAATTATCACTGATTATAAAAGTAACTATTAATGTTGATGGTCTAAAGAAGCTGAATACCTTAAGCCTATATTTTAAACTTAGACAGAATTAGACTCTGCTCATGATCAGGAAATTAAGAATATACTCCCTGAAGTTCTAGTGTCTTTTTTAAAACCAGTTTTCCTCTTTCAGATTTCAAACTTCTAGGGGCAGTGAATATATTTTATATGTGCATCAGGGCCAGCAGTTTTTTATGTGCTTGTTGGGCCGGCAGTGGCTAACAACCAGATTCCCACCCTGTCACTCACTAACTCCCCTCCATTCAGCAGAAAGGGAGAGAAAATAAAAAATCTGTAATGAGAAATCTCATAGGTTGAGATAAAGACAGGGATTGGACTCAGAAAAAAAAACAAAAAAAAAAAAAGAAAAACAAAAAAACCCACCAAAAAAACACAAACAAAAAACCCAAAACACAATGCCAATTTGAATAGGTTTGGCTGGTGAGAAACAAAAAAATAAACAATAAAACAGGAACTTTACTCACTCCTGTCATGGTTTAGGACTATGCAGCAATGAAATGAAGCTGATCCAACATATCCCATTAAATGCAAAAAATAAGACAAAAAAATATTGCTGAGATCATGTACATAATTTTACATACTTTGTTTCTTCAGGTTGGGTTCTTTTAATTGAATGGGTCATTCGAGGTGTTTCTTCTTAGCTCTCCATCTCACCCTTGTGGACTATAATGTTGGCTAGAGTTATTAATCACCATTGGTGTAAAAATTCTGTTCATATTAACCTTCTCAATTAGCTTTTTTAATATCACAATACGATAGCCGCTTTAGGTGAATTTATATCAGCATTTAAACTAGCTCAAAAGCAGAGCAAATTATCTGAAAATTAAATCATAAAAATCAACTGCCAGTAAAAGAGGATAAGCCTAGAACAAATTATTTTTCCAAATCAAATATATTTGTCTCCCATATTAAAAATATGTTCCTTATTTTTATATCTGCAAAGTTTTTATATTTTTATCCACCTCTTAGTTCTGATAATTTTATAATATTAAATTAATAATAAATATAATACTGAACCTGTCATTTGATAACCAGCACCTCAAAAACCTGAAAACAAAGGTCAGTTTTGAAGAAGGTTCAGACAGATGTAAATGTTTAGCTGTTACATGAAGAGAAATGCAAGTGATATTGTGTATCTCTACACAGGCATTGATAATTCTTGCAGCACTTCAATACTTTTTTAACAATCCTAAATTTGCTAAATGGGTCCTTCTTTTACTATTACCCTGGGTTAATATTCATGTGAGAAGGAGTTGGTGTTGGCAAAGGTAGAATGAGCAGAAACAGGGTGAAGCCTGGGTCTTTGAATGACTAACCCATGTTATTCTTTGCATTTCCTGTAGACCAAACACAAGTGTTCCCTTGGTGGACCTTGCTGTCCTGATTTAGACTCCCACAGCAGCTCATTAAGGGTTTCAAGGCAGATCCTGTGAGAAAAAGATTTTTAAAGAAACCCAAAATACACTATTGAACTATTACACCTACACATAGCTGCTGACACTGTTCCACATCTGTAAAGACAAAAGGATTCCAAGAGATCTCTTAACCACAGCACTAAAACAAATGAACAGTAGAATCTGAGCCTGAGGTCACCAGCACCATGCATGGTCCAGGTCAGAAAGATGTGGAAGGAGCAATGCTGATGCCATGCTGTGCTCCCTTTGGAATGTTTGGCTCACACCTCAGATTTCAGCATTAATTTGTTTTCATGTCCGAGTTAGAGTTCAGACAACCACAAAGCTCTAGGGACACTGGGACTGCATAAGGCATGCCAAGGGGACCACAGCACTGCACCAATATTGTTCCTTCCACGCTTTTTAAACCCAGGCCACTCCTTGTTCTTGGGACCTGATCTTCAGCCCTAAGCCATTATTAGGGTTAGAGTTTGGAAAACTTCAGAGCCTACAGCTCCAGGCACAGTGGGGCTGCAGCAGGCATGCTAGGAGGGGAATGGCACTGCACTCACATTGCTCCTTCCCCACATATTTAAACTGAACCACCCATTGCGGTGAGGACCTCATGCCCACCACCAAGCTGTCATTATTGTTGAGGTGAGGATTCAGAGAACCACAAAGCCTACAGCTCCAGGGACACAGGGGCTGAAAAAGAATTTGCAATGTATGCCGTGACCCAGATCCATATTGCTCTTCCAGATGCTCGAGCAGAACTTCTTATATATGACATTTTTTTTCAGAATTGTGCAGATTTTTAACTTAATCCATATGTTTGTATTTTGATCATTCTATAAAGTAGTGAGCTCAAGGTATGCCTCAATTTTTTTTTTTTTTCTCTTATTCGGGTCCTATCTCGCAAGCATTCATCATGGTAAAAGCATGGAATGGATAACCAAAGCACACAGCTTTAGAATCTGTCTCACCAAAGACTGCTTTGGAAACAGTGTAAATCTTGTCATCTTCTAATATTTCACACTCACACGCCAGCTGGGAGCAGACAGTGTGGGGAGTGCCAAGCCCACGTATGTGAATAGGAAACAGTTTTAGTCAAAAGAGACCAAATTCAGCCCTCACTCCTATCTGTAAAGCCCTGTTAAAGTTAGGGTATTGCATCATTGAAATGGAGAGTAGAACTTGGCCTCCATAACTACGCAATTAATATTAATAGCAGCATTTTAGGTGAACTGTATCTTAGTTCTCATGAAAGTTGCTAACTGTCTTAAAGACTTCAAGCCTTCTTCCTGCAGCAGATCAGACAGCTCAGGAGCAACATGCTGCTGATTGAATTGATTCAATCATTGTGCCTGAGTACTGGTGTGGTGTGGTGCAACTGCTTCTAAAGGAGGGACTGCATTGCACTCAGTTGAGATTGGTTGAATTATTTATTGCAGTTACTGAATTATTTATTTCTATTCACAAATAGGCTTTGATTTGTATAAATGTATTTGACAGGCATCATTGTTCAATCAGTGTAGCTAGAAAAAATCCAGCTTTTGGGTGCCTCGGTAAAGACTCAGTCTTGCAAGGCACTGAGACTTGTCATGGCATTTTTTGTGACATGGCATTTTTGCTCTTTGAAAAATTGACTGAAGGCTTCAGGACAGTGGTGAATGACAAATAACAAACAAGACAGAGCAACTGGTTTGTTTTGTTAACAGATCATCACACATCCATAAAGATCATCCTTAAGGACTGCCCTTTCTGATATCTATGATCAGGTAAATAACACCCTCATTATTTTTGTCAATATCAAATAAAAAGGGTCAAAATAAACACTGAACTAAATGGCTTTTAGAAATCTGAACAACCACTCATGCAACAGGACTTTATAAATTGCACATAAGTTTTAGATCAAGAAAAAAAAAGAGGAAGAAGAGGAAAAAGAAAAATATAAATTCCATTCAGTTTCTTCTACCTTGAAATTCAAAACCTATGCAAAATGCTGCATAAGTCTGCAGTTTCACAGCAAGACAAGATAAAACAATTTCTCTCTAATGAAAAGTCATCGTCTATTTTCAAATCTTGGAAAGAAATGAACAGTTGAAAAATAATCACAAGGATACTCTTAGGCTCTAATTTCTCTAAAAACAATGCCCTGTAGTATGTAATCACTCTGCAGCCTGTTTCTACTCAGATAGATTCCTCTAGGAAGTGTTTCAGAACTAAGTTGCCCTGAAACACAGCCTTGAACTCTTTGTACAAGGAGATCAAAAGATTAAACAAAAGACAGAAATTATGAAAAACTCTCTATAAACCGGGATTTAGACCACTCTTTTAATCATCAAACACTTGAATTCCTTTTTCCCAGTATTGTTTTATTTTGTATTGTTTCATGTGTAATAGGATTAAATTACCAAAGAGTATGAAACAAGATCCTCAAAAGTCCTGCTTCTAATTTTATGGTAAAATCACAGTGCACTTGACACAAATATTTTTGTATTATATTTATGTGATCCAAACCTAACTATTTCAGGCTCTGTGTCTGCCTTTAATTGCCAATTGTAGGTACAGGTCAGAGTAAAAATTAAGCTATTACTGAAAGGGTTATTGGAATGTCATGGTTTAACATCAGCTGGCAACTAAGCACCACTCAGCCTCTTGCTCACTCCTTGCCAGTGGCATTGGGAGAGAGAATTGGAAGAGAAAAAGCATAAAGGGTATACAGGTCAGAGTGAAAAATAAGCTATCTTTGAAAATATTATATGCTACTTACCAGGAAAAGAAAAAAGTGGATGATTTTATTCTGGATAATAATAATGGACCTTTTATTCTTGTTCTAACACAATTGGTACGATACAGAACCCCTTTAAAGCTGAGATCAGAGGTTCAGAATCTTTTTAAAAAGGAGCCCCTTATAAATGCTGCTGGAAACAAAAGTTCTGAACCTATAACCTAGCTAGTCATAATTGTGCTACTGGCATTTTAATGCTCCTAAATAAATCAGTATCTATTGCTCTAAGCAATATGAAAAATGCAATGATGAAAATTTACATGTTACCCTTACAGTTCACTGATTGTCCATGAAGGAATGAAGGTGCTGGAAGATTTCAGAATATCTTTTCACTGACAACTCATTCTGATGCTTTCAGTAAAGCAGAGAATGGGAACAAAACCTCCAGCGACTCTGTAGCTAGCACATGAGTTCAGTTCTATTTATTCTATATTCTACTCTGAGGGTAACTCTGGAGTCTGTTGGCACAACAAGATCTCAATGAAAGAAGGTTTGGAAGGTTTCATAATTTTTCCTAATGTATGTACTGGTTATCTCAGTAAGGTTAAGCAAAAAGCAAGCACTTGACATTTTGAGTTTCATAAATAAAAGGATCTCTCATATTACATGCACAAGGCATTGTGCATGTAATCTAACAGGAGATTTACCATAAAGTTATGTGAAAGTATAATGACTTTTCAACATGAATAGCGCAAACACATGTGACCATTAAATATCAATGTCAACATAGTATATATTTGATTAAATAAAAATGTAATAAAAAAATAAATGTTATACTATATAACACACAATATATAGGCATAGATATTTCCTTAGCATACCAAAATAAATATTTTCTATGTAAGTGTATGCACATATATGTAAAGAGACTTCAGGCAGACCCTTTAGATGCAGTGTAGTTTATTTTTTATATTTTTTGTTTTTAACAGGAGAAAAAATTTAAAAACAACCCACCTGTCAGTTTCTATTGCTTCTGATGAGTAGTCTCATGTCAATTGTTATTATTGCTTATCTATGTGAACTTTCTTTGTGATAAAATATGCATGACATTAGAAGATACACTAACTACAAACCAGAAAGATAGTTTTATGGATTAGAAATAAAGATTACTTAATAAACTACTAATGTCGCAGATTATTCAGACCTGAAGGCAATTTTGTTCATGTGATCAACAGAGAAAGCTATTTTGTTTCATGTATTTACAGAAGAATTTAATTTACTGTGCCCATTTAGTTACGCATGAGTTCAAAGGTAAACTGCAAGTCCATAAGAAGTCACAAACCAGAAAACTTTTATATAGATGATTATACAAATCTCTCTTAACACTTTGTATCCTCTTTGCATAATTCTTTTCTTTGGAGACATTTTGAAATAAGATACAGTTTGGGGCTGCTGCAGGAAAAAAGCTTATTCTTCCAGAATATTTGCTTAAAGTGTAGAGACAGAGTAATTATTCTCAATATTTATATTAACATCTATAGTATATTGTATGAATGCAAAAATATTTTACTTATTTATAAGCCTTTTACCTTCAGTTGATCAAGACATAGTCTAGTGGAAGTATTGTACAATGAAAGTAATACTTTTTTACCTTTTAAACTGAGAAGCTGTTTATATCTTCAAGGCTTCCCTGTTGGATACTGCAGGGAGGAAATAAAGGTAAAGAATGAACTAAAGAAAAGCTTATGTCTGTCCAAGTATATGAACAGAAAAAGAAGGGAAGAGACTTGGAGTGCAACTGCTTTCTGAGTCCAGCCTCCTACATACACCTGACAAGAAAGGAATATATAGATGATTTAGCTGATACACTGTGGGTAATTGTTTGGATGAATTATATTCATTTATGTCTGGATGACGGCATCTTACTTTCTTGCCTTATGGTCTCACCCCAATCAGAAGATTCAAAGAATAAAGTTTCAAGAATGTCTCATTTTACCCTGAAGCAAATATTAAAAATCTGATCAGATAATCAGCATGATGAATAATCCTAGTTTCATCCACTAACAAGTGAAAGAACTACAAAAAACACCTACATCATATTTAGACATCATAATTTTAGATATCTAAATCCAAATCTAATTGATTAAAACAAAACACAAAGGAACAGGAAGTACAAACTTTAATTTGAGGAAAAATAGGATCTCAGTATCTGAAACACATTGACCATTAAAATTTGTCATGGTTTATAAAAATCCCAATCTACCCTAACTGCCTAAATGGTGTTAAAGAGTAATTATTTTTATAGTGTAGCAGAATCAGGATAGATATACTTCTGATTTTTTCAAAGATGACTTTCCAAAGTAGAAAGCATCATAGATTTTTTTTTCCTCCAGTGAAAACTTGAACCTTTTAACTGTTTATTATTTTACAGTTACTTAAAATCTGTGGTTTATGCTTTCTTCGTTAAAAAAAAAAAAAAAAAAACCAAAAAAACAACCAAAAAACCCTCACTGTAAAAGAAACTCAAAGTTTCTTTTCTTATTCATTTGTGTATTTATATAAAAGTTGAATATTTAGTGCAGTAATTGGAGTCCCTACTAAGTAGTAAAGTCACTAATTTATAATAGTTTCCAAGAGTCTGGGATCTGGCTTCATGGTTTGTGTTTGACTTGCATTTTAAATTAAGTTAAACTATTATTTTAAATGATGAAGAAGAGAAGATTTGCAGAGCTAAGCAATTGTTTTCAGCCACAACATATTTTGAAAGATTGGCAATGCCATCAGCCGTCCCTTGTGCAAAGTATTTTATTAATTGTAATTATTATTATTCATCCAGGCACTTTCAGGTTCCTCTATCATGAGTATATTCTTTGACCTAGGACATGACTCTTAAATCTGCAAGTCAGTATGAGGGAAGATGTGCACTTACAGCCTGGTTGAGATGTATGAGCGTAGCTGCCTGTGCGTGACTCTGAAAGTTTAATCAGTTTCAGTAAACCTCTTGCATTCAATTATGGGTCAGTGTGTAGCACTCTGTGCTATTTCTATTGACATCCTTACTGAAGAAAGCTATTAAAGTAGGTAAGTTTGTGCACTTCATAGTACTGTACCATGGGTGGTTACAGTGGCATTTGGGGGAAAATATAACAGAAATGGGCAAGCAACTTGAATAATTCAAGACCTGAAAAATATAAATGTATAAAGTAACTGTAATTATACCATAATGAAAAAAAACCCCACTATATATGCTGTAATTGCTTAAATCAAATATATGCTGTACTTAACTTCCCTGACTTTGAGAAGCAGATCAGCTTCCTACAAGTAATGGAAAATATTTGCTACAGTGATTTGAGGTTTTATTTCACACAATTTTGCTGGACCACCTGCTGGTTCTGAAGATCAGCCATCGACACAAAGAGTGGATTCATAAAAGATGCTCTCACCCTGGTAGAGTAGTAAACATGAGCACAGAGGGATGCATGCTCTGTTTCCAAAGCTGTGTGGAGAGAGGCCACCACTGTATAAGTTAGTGGGGTGCTGCCAGGTACAAATTTCCAGTCAATAATCTTAGCTAATGGAAATATCCACAAGAAGAGGTAAAGGGATTATCTGGCATTACTGAAAAAATCTACATGGAGCTGGGGCCAGGCATTGCAAAATTAAAATACTCTATGTAAAGGGTAAATAACACATGACAAAATAGAAACAAATACAAATGTTGAGCTGCAACTATTCTGCAGTGTAAAATAAATCTACTGACTAGAATAAAATGGGCTTGTGACTGCATTTGACACATGCAAAATGAGTTAATAAAGGTAATAGGAATAAAACTGAGCTCATGGACTAGGCCCACTTACTAAATTCTTTGAAAGGGATTCAAAGAATAATGTCACTGTGGAGGACCAATTAAGTGTATTTTGTCTAAAACATTCTGACAGTTATGAAGAGAAAGGTATGATCAAAAGAGAGGATCCTGTGGAGGTGGAGCATTGCTGTTGTGAGCCAACTTCCTGCTCCATCTTGACACTCGGGCTCAGCTCCCCCCAGCTCACTTCCTGTGTGTGTGCATGAACAGAACAGTGCAAGAAAATTTAGTTTCCATAGGAGCCATACATCAGATTAACTACAAAAGGAAGCAGATCAGGCTCCCTCACTCTTTTTTTCTTCTCTTTTGCTCTTGTTGTTTACCCCAGCTCTGGATCATCCACACAGCAGGACAAACATGGGATCTAAGGACAGAATTATATTCTTTGTTCTTTTTCTCTCTTTACTGTCTTTCTTTGTCTCCCTCCTTGCTTTGCCTGGGCAAAGCACAACTATCACATTCTATATCCTGTATTCCATGCTGAACTTTGTTGTGGGAGTGGGGAGCTTGTGAAAATGTTTTGTGTCTTGGTAGCCAGCATCTTTGAGAAGTTTCTTTTGAGGAGCTGAGAGCTTATTGAACCTTACTGTACAAAAATTAGGGCTTGCTAGCTTCCACTTGTCAAAGTGTACTGTATGAATTTAAGGGTTTGTTAGCCAACACCTTTTGAGTCTAAACAGTGGGCTGGTTGCCAGAGTTACGGCAAGTGTACAATAAAATCACAAGTTCCTGACACATGGTCTGGTGTCTTTGTTTAGCTTGACAAGAATTTATAACACACGTTGTGGCCCCTAGCAATGGGTTGTGATAGTTCCAAAAAAGGAAGCACTGGTGAACACTATGGTAAAAAGGCAATGCAACAGTTCTGAGCTCTGCAACAGTGAGCTGCACATATTCAGCCATAAAGAACAATTAGATTGTTGCTTATCACATGGTTTGCTCAGGGAAACTTCCATTCTGACTTCTTTAGACATAGCATTACCTTCACTGTTATTATTATCAATAATTTATTTTAAACCTTTGTAAACATAGTAACATCTCCTCAGGCTGTTTAAAGCCACAGGTGTTGAAATTCATGCAACAATAAATAATATATTTCAATATCATGAATATTTTAATATTTAATAATAAATATTATATTCACTGTAATAAAATACATTTCTATATTAAATATTATATTTACAAATATTAATACAAACAGAAAACTGAGCAACCTCTGATTTCAATATAATCAATACTATTTAATAAAAATTATGAACCATGACTTCCTAATATGCCTTCAAAACCTCCAAAAATTTAGTCAACCAGTCCACCTTTAGATTAAAGGAGTTACATCATAATTTCCATGGTTCCAAAATGTTAATACTCATTGCACAAAACAGTGCTTCTAATACATAGTGTCTATTTGTTATTTTTTCCAAATGATTTTACATTATTATTATAAGACTCTTTTCCAAATCGCCCATCTTATGTTCCTGTTTTAAGTCTGGTTCTGAATGTCATACAAATATTAGAGTATGAAACCTATGAAATCTAACCATTTTTTCCTGATTGAGTATGAAGGCCACAGCAGATTATTTTTTTTCTAGGCGTCAAAACTGGTGCAGGCAAAATATACCAGTTACGTCGTCCTGTTATTCAAACAGCATGCAGCTCCAATTTTAACTATACACCTTACACATAAACTACAGCATGAGTAATGTAATTGATTGCTGTGGAAATTAGCTCTGTGAGAAAAATCATTACTATTTCAAAACTGTGGTAGAAATAATTCTCTTGTTGCATGTCAGAATTAGCATTTTAGACCCATTGTGGGACTGTAGATCTAAGGAAGCTATCCTTTTCTTTTGTGTTTTCCTTTCCTATTTTTCTTTCCCCCAGAGTTAATATATCTGGCTACAAATAAATTTGAATATTCTAATAAATAAACTCTTGATATTTCACTCATTAAAGCAGACTGAGCTGACAATATTGGTATGCTTCTAAGGAAGTGAGACTTCTGCATACACCAGAAGTATGAGGAAAAAAAAAGAATTTTCAGCATACTACAAACAAAAGAATCCATTGGAATACAGTCATGACATCTGTTTACTTAACAGTTCTTTTGAACTGCCATTAGTGTTAATTACAGTAAGGAAATTATATGTAAGGAAACAAATCATGTTCATGTCTAGCCCCTATCTAGGTATTTCTTACTCATTCAAACTGAGTGCCAAGTAGTGAAATGTGCCTTGTACTTCAGTTGTAGTAGTTGAATATGAATCTTTACTTAAACAGGAGGACACTGGTTGCAGGAACAGAGACTTTTCTCTTTCAAAGGACATTCATCTCAAAGTGGAAAGGTGATGTTTGCATCCCATTCTCTGATATTCTGGTGGACACTACTGCCCTTGATTAGCAGATGTGAATCTCTTGCATCTGTCTTTTCAGAAACTGCAATGAAACAGCAGATTCCTGAAAAAAGTTTGATTTGCTACTACATTTTTTTGTCTTAAATTGATGTTTTTCTACTGTTTATAGACTGACAGATACACCTACTGTATAAACCTGCTAAACTGGGAACTTAATTATCTGCAAACTCAAAATGTTTCTGTGAGACTGGATTTGTGAGTACAGGAACTATGATACTCCTCCAGGAAAGCACAGGTATTTTGAAGAATGATTGGGATGCTGTTAGCATGGTGTGTATGTACTATGGACATCACCACACTTAGAATTCTGATAAATATCCTATTTTTAAAGGTAAGAACTTAGATGTCCCTTTCAATAATAGAATATCTGGGGATTAGTCCTGAATGCTGTCAATTTTCTTTTGCCTCAGCTTCTATGAGACTAAGGCTAAACTAGAAATTACTCAAAAATTTAGCTGTTGGTGATGTTTTAATTAAAGTAGATTCTATACAACATTGGTTCCCATAGATTAAAAAAAAAAAAAACAAAACCGCTTTTTCTTTTATCTAGGACATTTATTTCTTTTTTAAATCTGGAAGTCAAAAGCCCTGACAGAATTCTAAGAGTAGAGAAAGCTCCCTGGGAAAAAAAAAGGATATGAAAAAAAGAGATTTGGAGTTGATCCTGAAAGGTGCATTTTTAAAAATTGCCTTCCATGCAATATTGTCATCCTCAACATCCTTTTTCAGATGCAATCTAACTTTGGAAGCTCCCAAAATTCCTGAAAAACCTGCAGGTTTTCAGTCTTACAGTCAGGTTAAATATCTGAAGATACTGAACTTTAACAAACAGAGGCAGGGTTATTCAAAATTTATGTCTACTTATGGAAATATAAACCCCAAAATCCCATGAAGACTCTGCTTGACAAAAGGAAAGTGCACAATCATTTCAGTTCAACTCCTGATGCAGACATGTCACTCAAAATTACTTCACATTTCACTTCATCTGACAGTTTTTATTGGCAATTTGACACTTACCCTTAAAAGTGATCACTCCAGCTCATGGATCACACTTATCAGAAGAGAAATCTCTTCATAGCCGTGACTGAGCCCTATCTGAGCCCTGACTGTTTCAGGGACATCAGAAGAATTACACTTCAAGGTTATAAGTACAGACACCTATATTAAAAAATGCATAAAGAGAATTCGAGTGCAATTCAAGTGTCATTATATCAAATAATATAAACAGTGTACACCTTGAAATTATCTCAGTTGCATTTTGCTGGTTAATAAAATTGTTCATGCATCACTATTTTGATTTGCCTCTACTTTCCGATGTTAGATAAATTGACTTCTTTATTCAGGTGCACAGTACCGTGACATATTAAACCTGATTTTGACATTTCTAGAAAGAATAGTGAGAAATTGTGGATGGGAAATATGGTATCTTTCATGCTTATTTAGAGCAAGGCAGCAATGTGCAAATTGTTGTTCTAGTACATTCACCTTTCACTTTATACGTTACAAATATTACAGGAGACAGATATTTTCACACATTAATTAGCAATTAAAAACCTTATAAATAAAATCAATTCATATAAACTTGTCTTATTAAGATGCAAACTATTATTCCAGATGACTTTTAAATAAGAAATGAACAGAAATGTTGAAGACTGACTACTAACCATGCAAGAACATCTTCAAAAACAATTTGTTGAATATTAATGAACTGAAAATGTCATTTCTGGTCCAATTACTACAAGTAATTAGTTTTTTTTTTAATTATGGAGGAAGTGGAATTTTAATAAGGTCAATTTTACAATTACAGTTTTGAAAAAATCCTAATTGTATTGTCATCATATTATACATCATCTTGTATAAAAAATAGAATTAACTCAATAGCATCTGCTGATCTTAATGTAAAAAGAGAAAAAATATTCTGCTAATTCATTAGGAACTGATATTTTAATGAGATACGTTTTGTTATTAAAGGTGACAAATAAAATAGTTTACCTATGTATTAGTTATAGTAGAAAAAAAACCCTTCATGCCATTGCATTCAAAAATATTTTATGCTAATGCTTAAAAGTACAAGTATTTACTTTTTATGTGAAATATTTATTATACAACTGATAAGTTTACTGAAATCAAAACATTTGCTTCTTAGCTTGGAGAGATACTACTTTTTACTTATATTTGTTCTAACTTCAGTTTTTATAGTAGACTTCAGTTCTTTGCTCTAAAAACATAATTCATAGATTCAAGATTCATAATTCAAGATTGTATTATCTCTGATGAATTGAAAGCTCAAGGGTCAATACATTTATGCACCTTATTATTTAGTATTTATCTTTGAGAAAATATATCCTTATTGAGCTCTTTGATACAGCTTTAAAAGTTGGTTGCAATTCAAGTAATTTTTGCCTTTAACACAAAATGTGAATTCTATTGAAGAGATTGAAATTTCAATCTTGCATTAAGCTAGCCCGGACACAGGTAGAATTGCCATTACAAGCTAAATTTTTCTAGCCATGTTGTATATCTGCTCTCATTAGCTATGGAATTCAGACCACTTATTACCCATATCACAAATACAGGTCCACAATTTCTTTTTTTTTTTAATGCAACCAATAATTCTGTGAAAGGAATAAGCACACAGTCAATATATCGGTAAAGATATATGGTGTTGGTTACACTTTGAATAGAGGTTTTTCAGTAATTGTACACCTCTTCCTATTGAACCATCTACACTGTATTGTAGTTCTTTGCTTATGGAAATATCTAATAAGAAAGTATCACAAATCGTATTATTTTGCAAAAAGTATTGTATCTGTCTCTTATCCTCTTCCAGACAGAAAATAAGGGGAGGGTTTTTATTATTTATTTTTTGTTATTCCAGAGAAGGAAAAAAATCTGACAGAAATTAATACTAGGTCACAAAGTAATAGATCAACATTTGTCTTTAATAAATACAGGAAGTGGGTTAAGAAACGAATCTAAGAATCAGTAGCACATAATCCCAGGATTATGCACCGCATTTGTCTTGCAAAGATAGCATTAATTAAAAGATATGTAAACAGTATATTAACCGTAATAATTTTCTGCCTGTGTGTTCATTCATCTGATATCCGCACTCCGTTTATCCAATCTGGTGACTTCCTCATTAAAATTAGGATGAGGTGTTTTCTGAATTACAGCTTTTGTGTCCTCTAACTATAAAAGTGAACAATGTAGCAGGAGCAGCATGCTACCACAGCTGGAAACTTGTTGTGCTTTAATAGTTCAGCTAGGTCGAAGTGACATTTCAGTAGCATAAGTTTCTAGCTTTGCAGCTGAAGTCTATCTCTATTTAGAGGTTTTAAAATTTTATATCACGTTTTTCATTTATCAGATATTATGGGATACCCTGCAGATAAATTGTCCAACAGAGCTGATATTGTTTACCCTGTTAAGTTCAAATGTTTAATCAGACATCTTTATGCATTAATGGTGAGTAGCCTCTTATATTTGAAAATAAGATGACAAAAGGCAGATTTAAAAAAAAAAAAATGTAGATGACTTTTTTTCCCTTTAGAAGAAAAGGGAATAAAAAACCCAAACAGATTTTTCTCTAGTGACTCCTCATGTGTCCTGGAGACAAGAGTCTACCCGAGATACTGCCTAAAGGTCTGTGATTATGAATCTGAGGATTTTCCAGTCGGGTTATTTGATACCATATTGAATCAAGATAGTAAGTTACAGGTGCACGGAAATTAAAACAAAACAAAAAAGAAAAAAAAAAGAGATTTCTGGTAGGTTTTTGTGCCCTTGTAGTCCCAGAAAATAAGATGTTGTCATTACTTGTATCAGGCACCAGGACACTAGGATTATTCTGGATTTGCACTGCTTGGAGAATTTTGTAGCTTGTAATAGTGATCATCAGTGGCCAACTGACTATTGTTTACTTTACTTTAATTTTTGCTTGGCTTGGAAAAATTGATACAATATTGAATGCATATGTACATATGTGTATATATGTGTGTTCCTAGAGGAGTTTTGTGACATGGGATTATTTTATCATTGGAGATTAGTTGGTTTTCCTTAAACTATGCAAAATAAACTAACTAATATTATTTGATACTTTTTAATTCTGTTGATAACTGTCTTTCTTAGGGTCAGGATATATAAAGCACAGGTAGTATTTCTGTTAATAACATGGTTTCCAGTTTCACTTGTAATTAAACTTAAAACAGTGTCTGAAAATGTTTACAATTATTAAAATATTTTTTTCCTAGAGTTTCTGTTTATGAAGATTCTAAAAAAAAGCCTTATTTTATTGAGATTTAATTATAGTGTCTAAGCAAATTCACAATATCTATTTGTCTAAACATACTCATGCAAAAAATACATTGAGATGTACAGTATTATCTTCTTTATTGGAGCACTCTTATAACACAAGGAGGTGCTACCAGCACAAACACAAAATAGAAGAGACAATACATGGTTATAAGTTTGTCTCTCTCCTTTACACATAGTAATATATACAGAAACAGAAAACACCCCACTAGAATTAATTCTAAATTTTTACATTTACATTTATATTTTTAAGTGTAATGCTGGCAGAAAAGAGAGAAGAAAGAGCTAATATACAACCTAGAGAAAGATCGAACTAATATACTGTGTTCCTTGATAAAATTTTAACATGTCAAATTAATGGATATATTCTTAAGTCTTATATCCCAAAGTGAATACATTTTCCTGGGACACAAGGTGTGTGGCTGGAATTGCCTAAGTACCTAGGAAGGACAAAGCCTACATTGCAAACAGGGAAGAATAACTTATATTAGTCTTCAAGTAATTAAAATCATTTCTGAATTTAGATATCTGAGGGAATGATGCTACAACTTTGCTAATTCAGAATCTCTCACTCAGAATCCTCATCTAAGATTGAAATCTTCAAATCCTTGTTAGAAGGGGTGATCAGAGTTCACATTCATTTTTTTCCTTTTTAAAAAAAATCTAGATAAAGACAGACTACTCTTTTTATCTAAATTTTTTCTGTCTCCTTATCTGTGATTATGAAGAACAGCTTATTCAAAGGCATTTCTTTCAGGAGAAGATGGTAGAAGGTCCACAAGAAATTTTCTTATGAAATTATCAAAATCCTCAAAGACAGAAGGGAAAGTGTAGATCAACTTATGCATCTACCCCATTTCTAATTCCACCTTCTCTGGCATTTTTTTTAAATCTTCAGGTACCAGTCAGGAGTATTTTATGAATCTAGTACATAAACTTCACAAATAAGAGGATGCAACAAAAAGAAAGAGAGAAATAAACAATAGAGAGCATAGTATCCTTCCCTTTTTTCCCTAGAAGAAAGTGGCAGAAAAATTAAACAAATAGCAGTAGGAATCACAAATTATTTTCTCAGCTACAAGATAGATATTCCCTGTAAGCCAGAAGAATGGAAAGAAATGCCTAATCAGGCATAAAACCAGCCACTACTTTACTACAGTTGAGTATAACAGTAATGAGTTTGGGTATTTTATGTCGTCTCATTACTTCAAATCTATGCTGCTAAATAAACACATTTGACTCTAAATAACACAAAAAGTAATTTATTCTTTCTCTTAAACAGTAAAAATCAAAAGAATATTAGAACAACATTACTTTTGAAGGAGTCTAGTTTATGCAAGTCTCCTAATTCAGATCACAAAACCATGCAAGAAAAATCCTCCAAACTGCTATACACATAAACTTGCACAAAGTGTTAAATCTTTTCTCCTTTCTTAAGAGTTTTTATTTTTCTTTCTTCTTTGTCTATAAAAAGATACCTAAAAATCAAATACTTCACTTTAAATCACTTAATAGCTCTACTAATAAAGAAGATAACAAATCTAAACCAAAAGAGAGCAGAAAAAATAAAAGGCTGAGAGCTTCTGTTCTGAAAAGCAAAGGATTGTTGGGAAAACCAGAAAAATAAAGGAAAATATGTATGCAGTGTAAATGTAAATTTAAAACTATTGTGGTTTTATATTGCTTTTTCTAGCCTTGTGGTTATAATCTGTTTTAATAAAGTCTCACTTTTGGATACCAGAATATGGACCTTTAAATTTTTGTATTTCATTTTTTCATCTGTTTTCTTTACATAAGAGATAACCACATCCCAAATTTTCTGAAAGGGGTAGCTGTTGAAGTAAATTTCCCATGGGTATGCTAGTAACTGATTAGTTTTCAGCAGCAAATAAACCTTATAGACATGGTGTGGTTTAGTATGTACTGCGCTCATGCTCTGGTACATTAACAGCCTAACCAGCATGGGTAGTATTTTCAGTTGACATCTGAAAATCATGATGCTGAGTCATGTAATCTCTGGTCTGTTTTCCAAAGAAAGTTTAAAAACTTGGGCTTTTCTTTTGATAAAAGATAGTCAATTATTTATAAAATAATGGGGGGGGGAGAGGCGGGTGGATAAAGGATGTTCATTGAACATATATAAAACGTTATATTCTTACAACTGTTACTCATCAATGGTACTGATCTGACACCTAAAAACTGTTTTCATGGAGCTGGATCCTGTTACAACACAGAACCACAGAATAACTAAATATTAAGTAACTCTGTATACTTCTTCCTGAGGTTTCATTATCCTTAAAATATAACTGATAAGGCTTTCCTTGATCAGAAATTTTACAAAGTGGACAATATATATATTTTTTTTTCCGCATTATTCATTAAAAACAATGCTAAAATTATGAGAATCAAATGAATAATTCATCACAACAGTCACTAAACTATTACTGATAAAATTCCATTTTGCCTAACAATGTTTGTTGTTTGATTAATATCATCAGGGTAATCTGGTCAAAATACCAACCAATTACACTTGCTAACTTATCTTCAGTACAGCACAAAAAGGTAAGGTTTATGAATGCTGACAGCTTCACAGGTACAGTTAAGGTTAATGTAAAATCATAGCCAGAAAAATAATTTCATAATGAAGGATGCCATGAAAGAGAAACCAGTACAGAATATAGCACATAATAGATGGCAACATTAACCTACTGAAGGGATTTGCAACGTACAAAGACTAGCTGAGCACCTAGGAGTACCCTCCCAGTTGTTAGTTACCTCATTCAGTGCATGACCTTGTGCTACTCTGGTGATTAATTCTGAATAAACATTAACCTGTAAGTAAGTGTCTGGTGAATTGGATGTTATTCAGAATGATTTCTAATAGATGCATAAGCTGCACTAACTTCATTTTAAGGTTTAGCACAGTCAGGCATAAGCCGATTTTAAAAACATTTAATTTAAAACCAATTTACTTATTTACTGAATTACTCACAAATTTGATGAACAGAAGGATTTTATTTGAACAGCAGGTGCATGAAAAAAGATTGTAAAAGCTCTGATCATTTTTCTCCTGGTAAATTTTAAGCTGTCAAAGCCCTCCAAACTGCAAATGCCGTTGTGACTCCAGTGATCTCAGTAACTGTATTCCCAGCAGACTTGCTGGTGGCAGTTACCATGAAGGTTAGACAAACCCTTATGAATAATCACTTACATGGGAAAAAGGTTATACATCTTCAGTTCACTTAGACTGAAGAAGGGACAGGAAATTCCTTTTGTGATCAACAACTTGCAGTATCCAGATTTGGTTGGTTGGCTTCTTCGCTCTGTGCAAAAACAGAATAAGGTCTTACCTGGGAAGAGATTCTTCTTTCTGTAATTCAAGTAATAGAATCTAGTAAATATTTGCTGCAAAGATTCATTTGAAGAGTAACTTACTTGAGAATTCTTTGCTCATATTTAGTTCAGGAGCAGTGCAATCTGTGGGAGCAGAGAGATAAAACTGGAATTTCTCATTTGAGTAAGTTTTGCTAATAGAGTTGAGACATCTGGAAGTAAAAAAATGGATTTTTTTATAGATATTTTTATGAAGAGGTTCAACATCTTGAACATACTTTTCTGGTTTGGGTTTTCTTTTTTTCCTGTTTGGTTGGTTAGTTGTTTTTGGGGTTTGGTTTGTGGGGGGGGATTTTGCTGTTTGTTTGTTTGTTTGTTTGTTTGGGGGGTTGCTTTTTTGTTGTTTTTTTCTTGTTTGATTGGCTGGCTGGTTTTGGGGTTTGGTATGTTTTGGGTTTTTTGGGGTTTTTTTTCTGTTTTTGGTTTTTTGTTGGTTTGTTTTGGGTTTTTTTGTGGGTTTTTGGTGTGGTTTGCTTTGGTTTGGTTTGGTTTGGTTTGGTTTGGTTTGGTTTGGTTTGGTTTGATGTGGCATGGTAATTTTTTTACATTTTTCAGAGTGAGTGAACTTCATTGACATCCATGTATATTTCACATGTGCTCATGTGATTGTTCTGACATGTCATCAAGATATCTGAATGTACATGTAAGGGGACGTAGTGAAGCCACACTGAGAAGTACCTTTTTATAACATATATATTGAAACAATAAGAATTACTTTGAAGATGTACTATATTTAGAGAGGCCTCTATATATATACTCAAAAAAATAATGTCTGTTCATCATTTCTCATTTAGCATTCAAGACACCACAATTGTTCTCAGACTTGTAGATTGGAGTAAAATGGATGCATTTCAAGGGGAGTACATTTTGGATTTGAATTACCTAAAATAATGTACCAAAGAAGGCTTATACATAATTTCTGAAGTCATGTTCATCTTTTTTGCGTTCACTTATTCTCATAAAAATCTTTTTGGCAACAATGTCTGAAACTCATTTTTTTGTTCTTATTCAAAAGATAATTTAGATAAAGAAATATAACAGACTCACGTGAAGTTCATACTATATATGTTCTATGACCAAATTTGTTTTATCTCAACTCTACTATGCATAAAAAATCGTAGACAATTAAACTATCATAAATTTCCCCAAAATGTTTTTTTCTAAAAAAGAATTTTCATTGTGTAAATAAAGCAATGTACACTGCTGGAGTACACTGCATAGAACCAATAGCTATACTGTTCTTTCCATCTAAATAGTTGAATTCATTGAAGAATTGTGCAAATAGAGCAAAGAATGTGAGATGCTGAAAGAACAGGCAAATTTTTTAGACGTCTGTTCATGTTCAACTAAAAAAATGTTTATCATTTACTTATATTTACTAACGGCTATGTCATGCATTTGTTTTTCCTTTTTACCAAAGTGAACTGCTTTGTTCTGTGAGTTAAAAAATTATTGCTGACCTAAATTAGACCTTTTATTCATACATAGAAGAGAGGTATAATTCACTCATTTATCACTAATAATATAATTAATAAGCTTCATATCTAACAATAGCCATATAATTATATTTTTAAGGCATTAAAAATGATAGATTTAGATATAATCGGCTGATACCAATGATGATAATGAGCCGGCATTTCCTCTGATGTTGCACATATACCACTTGAGCTAATAGTCCATAAGAAGTTACTAAAGAAGAAAAGAAAAACCTAGCTGAATGTATTAATTTTATTTTGCAAAATATTAATTGGTTATGTTTCTCTCCAAGATTTATACAGAGGATAAATACCTTTCAAAATTCTCAGATTATATCTCAGAGAAAAATTTGAAACCAGTTGATCTTTTAGTTATTAACTTGCTCATATTTACAGACAACCTGGAAAGGAAAGCATGGGTTTGTACTACTTTTATAAATTAAAAATCATGACTAAGAGCTCTCTTTGCTCAGAAACATAGATTTAATAAAAAAGGGAAAAGTAAGCCAGGAAGTTAGACTAAATCATAGAGTAATTTTTTAAAATTAGGAAAAACAATTGCTCAAATTATCTCCAGAATTTGTGTTTCTTCTCTGTTAGACATGAGTGTAATATTAGTATTTAGAGTTTGAAACCTTGCTTTTTCCTTTCTTTTTTAATGAAGAGTTGTTTTGTTTGATTTCTTTCACATAGAAAAAGGAGCAATTATTGCCATATGCCATTTAGTAGAAAACTGTTACCTGTCAAACACATGAGCCTTGGAAACTCTTTATCAATGTCTGCCCAATCCTTAGGATTTTAAGCAATTCCCTACTTTTTAGCCTGTAGAAATCTACTACAGGGTAAATATGACACCAAAGGGCTCTGAAGAAAGGAAGAATTATGGCCATTATGGAAATTATGATTTTTTTTTTTTTTACATTTCTTAGTGGTTAATCTGTAGCAGAAAATATCTGGATGTTAGGACCTTACCCACATGACTCTATACCTCCATGGTATATGAATTCTATGTAGCTAGCTTTGGCTTGAGAATTTCACCCAGAGAGAGGAATTTCAGCCCAGGATCTAAAAATCAACCTGCAGAGACACCCACAAATGAAAAAAAAAGTGCAAAAACCTAGTTAAGACCATGTAGGTTACATCTTATTCAGTGTTCATGTCTTGAAAGAAACTGTAAGAAGCAAATTACATTTCTTTCTTCTCTTTCTTTTTGGATGTGGGATTTCTTATGCTTGAGTTCCTTAATCCTAGGTGATTATGAATATGTTGTACTAGCTTTTGGAACAAGCCAACCTTTGTACCAATTAGTTCTACTAGAATAGAATTCTATTTATAGGTGCACTCAAACATGACAGCTATACTGCTTTGATTTTCTGTACCATAAATGTAGCATAAACACCATTAAAATCACATCAGAGCAACATTCTCTGAATTAGTTGTAAACTCCCCCTTTCAGCTGTGTTAGTCTTTTCTAGAGATCATAAGGAGAAATGATACTTTTGAATGAGAGGGGACTTGCCAATGCATGTCAAAGCATAAGACCTTTAGCAGATGGTATTTCTTCAAAAGAGTTGTGGGATGTTTTGACGTGAATCATTTCAGGAGGGAAAAAACAGAAATAACATGGGTATTTTACCCTAAAATTTTTCTCTACCTGTCTCACATAAAATTACTTCAAAGGTCTTTGCTGTACAGTCAATTAAATACAATTTGTTTAAACAATCAAATGCAAAAAAAAGAAAAAGTGCCTTTTTAAATATTCTGCTAATTTAATTGACAACAAATAAATATTCATATACACCTAAATGATTGCACTACGGGATTTTTTTATACTAAGTGAAGAATTTTACTTGCCTTAGCCTAACCTTTATGCATTCTTCTAGAACAGAACTTAGAATTCAGTTAGACCCTGAGTCACAGAGCTTCAGGTTGGAACCTTTTTTGCTTCCAAGAGCCTTGCACCCTTTCCTGAACATGGCAAGGCTTTCAGAAAGAGTCCTTCAATACAGATCCTTACTTGAAACAGTCACCTCATGTTTATGAGAATGTAAATTATTGCAAAGATTTTCACTTTTTCTCTTTAGCACTCCAGGTAAGTAGAAACAAGGTATTATATAGACTTTTCTAATATCAGGGATCTCAAATTTATTTTTTAGGGGGTATGACCATCTTAAGTATTTTGCATGGTCTTTAAGTGTTTCTGGCATCAAGTTTTCGAGATCTGGTACTTCAACCCTCCAAAAAAAAAGAAGGAAAAAAAATGGAAAGAAAGAATAAGGGAAGAAAAAAAAGTAGAGATTTTATCTTTTCTGGTGGCCCAAGGAAGTTTGGGAGTAACCACATATTGAGATCTTTCCCAAACAAAATTCTCTGCAGGGAACAAACATCATATTATGTGAATACAGTACCTCAGTAAGGACTCAGGAAAGGAGGACTGCATTGATTTTACGTAAGGAAAGAAATTTCCCTGGAGTAAAGCATTTACTGTTACATCCTTACATGTTTACTGGGCAGCTGAGTAGAATCTTCCCCAGTGTCCAATAGATTCAATGCCAGCTGGCTCCAAGAGCGAATGCTGCTCGCCAGGACTGAGCCCATGAGGAAAGGTAGTAGCGCCTCTGGGATAATGTATTTAAGAAGGGGGAAATACTGCTGTGCAACAGCAGCTGGGGACAAGAGTGAAAATACGTTTCTCTCAAAAGTGCTGCAGATATCAGTGAGGAAGGAGTGGGAGGACATGCTCCAGGCACCAGAGGAGAGATTCTCCTGCAGTCTAAAAATGAAAGTTAAAAGTCTGTATCCTGGGGCCAAGACTGCAGCATGGATTCTGTGGATATCAATTGCAGAAGGCAGAGAAGGATGAGAACATGTGACATGACTGAAGGTTCATGACTTGAGTTCCCAAAAAAAGAACAAATGAGTTACCATGGCACATGGGTAATTCTGAACATTTTAGTTTTTCAACTAAGCAATTATTTAACATGAAGTGTATAACTTTTTCAGAGATCAAAAATAAATACTTCCAATACTTTCATAATTTTATACCAATGCTAATTATTACAGCTGGAGAGACTTTCTTTAATCTGATTTTAATTCAGCAAAAGGGCATGGAAAGCACATGTGAGATCTCATTGTCTAGTAGCATGCTTCTAGGATAAGGTAGAAAGAGCTATTAAACCAAGGTAGGCAGGCCTAGAGACAAAGATTTACTTACATGTGCAGGTACATGAGCTATGATGTCACAATGAGTTTGATTTAGTTGTTTACAAAGAGATATTTGAGATACAGTAGATCATCAGATCTCATAGTATAGCAGTTGTTCATAGAATTTCACAACCTTCAGGAGATCTGTAGCCTGTTAGAAGGACAACTAGAGGGTAGATAAGACAACCTAGGGGATCTCACGTGCCACTAGTTACTATATTTATATAACTGAATTAAGCCCAGCATGTCAGCTCTATTTCAGAGAAATCAATATTCTGATAACTTCTCTAGATTTTAAACAATAGCTGTCAGATAGGACTCCTGAAGGTTTAGAAGGATGTCTCTGCCTCTGTGAGTCAGAAAAGATTTTGGCAGGAAGTAGGTAGGGAAACTACAGGCCTATCAGTAGTCTAATCTAGGTAGCAGCAGAGCTGATCAGGGAAAGCCTATTGAGATATCTACATCAGGAACCACTATTTTTTTAATTTATTATTCAGATCATATTTACACCAGTGATTTCCATATAGAATAATTTTCCTTTCCAGAGCTGGTAGGCTTGTGCTGAGAAATATACTCTATGGGGTTCAGCTATTTTTCTAGCTAAGTTGTAGGACTGTTTGAAGTTTTGCCACAAAAATTCTGCATAGGTACTGGAAAAAGAGAAAATGAGAGTTCATGTCATAGCTGTAAAGCCAACCAATCAAAACCTTATCAAATTACATTTAAATTACTAGCTACAATCTATTGAGAAACGCCCAGAAAAAGTGTTCTAAACAGAGATAAAATTACATTGATATAATATTATTAAAGCCACTAACTAAATGTACTTCAACTTTCAATAGAACTACATGCAGAAATTAAAAGTTACATGTTACATAGTGTGTAGGTCTGTTTAGTAGGTGTCTTATTCTTTAGGGATGTGTTTTCTTAAAGAATATACAAGCTGAAAAATTGATCTGTCTGGTAACAGCATTGCAGGAATTAATTCTCACCTTTGTTTAAAAATTGTAAGAAGCAAATTCTCTGCTGGCCTGACTTTGTTTGAAGTCATTGAAATAATGGCAGGAGAGAATGTGGCAGTAGTTCCAAACGTATTTTGTGATTATTTTAGCAATCATTAGATTATTTTTCTTTTAAATATGTTATTCCAGATCCTAGGGAGTTTTTTTCATAGCAACATTTTATCCTAAATACATGGTTTTCTATATAATCTTTTTCTATACAAACATAACATATTTCAAAGAATGGGTAATTTTCTCTGGCTATGTTATGCAGTCTTGCAGGCCACCTGTAATATGTTAGGTTTACAGTTAGTATACTTATTTTTCCACATGTAATTACATCCTGCCTGATTTCTGTTACTGTCTTTGCACATATAATGCCCAAATTTTCAAAATAACTTAAAATGCAAAATTTCTATGCAGCTAAACTGAGGCTAATTCTTTATTAGCATATACAATGGTAAGTGGTGTACCTATGTCTCTTATAGGTTTTCAGAAAAGTAATTCCCCTGGCTCCTTTTCTAGTATGAGAGTGTGTGGGGGGGTATGTATGTACGTGTTGGTTGTTTTTCCCTGACTGTACAATGCGACATGAGATTTAAAGTGTCATTTCATTAGTGGTTAATAGAATTGAGTGTTGGCTCCAAACACCACTTAGTGATTATGATCCAAGCTGTATACTATATAAATAGCTAATTGTTTAACCTGACATTTCTCATATACATGAAGGAAATGGATAAGAAATCTGGCCTTTATTTGAATAAGAATTCCATTACAACTTCCCAGACTAATCATCATCATGTCATACTATTTTCTTCTGTTATGTACTTACATGTAGCAGCAACAATGAGACAATATTTGTTATCTTCTAATTATGTTTCAGTCCACGAGGTATAAAACAAAAAATATCTAATAAAGCTTGTAAATCATCAGCTATTCTAAAACTAATGACACTTCTCTGCTGTCCATTCCAGGACTCATATCCAATCTCAGTGGTCATTATTTATCCTCATCCTATGTTTAGAGCAATTAGGGCTTTTAAGCCAACAGACAGAGCAGTTTGTGGAGCAGTTCCTGGGTTCTGCTTTGCAATCTTCTAGATCCTCTGGGAACTTTGTCCAAGATCACTGATATTTCTCAGAGACCTCCAACGAGTGTGACAAAGTGCCTGCTGCTGACATAGAAGTATTACCTTGGGGTGCCATGGCTACCAGTCTCTAGCAGCTTCTAACAAGCTGTGTGGGCTGTCCTGTGGGGACAAGGGGGCTGCTGGTGAGGAATGGTCAGGCATCCTTGCAGCAGGTGGAAGAGATGGAATCATGTAAGAGCTGGTCTTGAGCATGGCTCATAGAAGCACCTAACAGATGTAGCCTTCTGTGTAGAGAGGGCTCAGAACCTCTGCTCAGGACAGCATGTGTGCTCAGGGGTGGGGGATCAGGCACTGCAGAGCGGCCACTCCAGCAGCTGTGCTGTAACATCAGAGACTTTGTCCCAGACCAAATTTCTGGGGGAAGACACAGCTCAGCAGCACTAGAGCTGTAGGGAATGTCTGTGGCAAGGAGGAATATTCCTAGTCTGCAGGAGATGGGCACACTGGTGGATTTCTTGTGTTGAGAATAAAGAAACTGGAGTGCAGTGGATTGTCTCATTTCTGGTACTACAGAGATTGACTGGACCTTCTCTAAAACACTTCAGCCTCAAAAGCCTTTTTCCTTCCTGAGAGGAAGGAAAAAGATAAATAACCTGATCAGAGCTCTGGACTTTTGAGAGAAGACTTCAGCCTCTTCAGAGACCTGCCTGTAAGAGTTCAATAGCAGATGGTGCCAGAGTGAAGTGGGGGCCAAGAATGATGGTTTTTTGCACGGATTTTCTGGGGGGTTTGGTGTTGTGTGTGTGTCTATAGATTCACCTTCAAGATTAAGGATGGCCCATCGTGCTGACTCAGTTACCAAGAAAAGGTGGCAGGAGGCCTGCACGGAGGAAAAAAAAATCTTCAGTTAAAACATAAGTTAAAAGATGTGGAAGCAGGAGGAATATAGTGGCACTGTCTGAACATGTGCGTGTGAGATTTAAGAGGCTGAATGATATTGAATCTGACAAAGGCTGTGAAGGGCAGAGGGCAGGGCTTCTACAGGCAAATCTGCAGTAAAAGGAACTTTGGAAAATGTGGGCCCCCTGCTGTACCGGGCAGAGGAGGTGCTGCCAGAAGAATTGGAGTCATTGGATATCTTGGCCTGTTCCTTCCCCTTGGCCCTGTTGTTAATGTTTTCTTCCAGAAGTCCCAGGCCCCTGAGGCATGTAGGTAGGTCTAGAGCAAAGACAGGCTTGCTGATTATCCAGCTGGACTGGAAAATCAGGGGCCCTTCTAACCTCAACAATTATGCAAGTCTGGTGTCAATTAATAAGACAGTTAATTCCATAAGGGAAACAGTTTCATTATCACAAATATTTTAGTTATTTGCATAATTATGTTCCAGTAAAAGAAAATAGACAATTTTTAGATTGAAAATTTTTTCTTCAAGAGTGCTCCAGACAGAGGTACTGAAATAAAAAATAGGAAATATATTATTTTAATAGTTGAATGTTTTTCAAGTCTTATGTTTTAGTATTCCTACATGACTAGGTCCTTGATAGATATCGTTGTTAACAATTTATCTGATTTCTTCCTTCACTTCATGACATCTTACAAAATACCTGATGTACAATGAAAATACCTCTCATTTTTGAAAACTGGTGTTTATCTTTCCAAAAGAATTTCTGTTTAAATTTATTGAATAAATGAATTAATCATGGGAAGTAATTTTCTTGCATATATGGAAGAGGAAACTGTTTATTATGGGAAATATTTCCTTGATACATATTTTTCATCATTAGAAATAATTAAAATTCAAAACAGCTCTGTCAAGTAATTTCTTTCAAAAAATACACTATCTCTAAGACATAAAAACTTACATTAGAGAGCTTTTCAAAAACTTCTTACAAATATTTCATTAGTTTAATGTCAACAGTTTTTCTTGATAGGGCTATTTATTCTTCTTAAAAAAATAATAACATTTTTATAAGTCAATGCCTACTAAAGATTTTGACAGGCCATTTTATGTTATTTTGGCAATGACTGTGATTAGATATACAGAAAACAAAAATATTTATACAGTTGCAATGATCCTTGTGGAAAAATAGTAAAAAAAAATTCTTTCTGCATTCAGGAAAAGAAAAATTAATTTTTAAAATGTGCAGTCTAAATGTATTACCTTAACAGACAAACTATATATATATAGTAAGATATTTTTAATGGGGACGAGAATTCAGGAGAAAGATGCTATTGTCATTAGTTTAAGTTTCCTAAGGCAAAAAAAAATGTTTAAAATTCTATCAGAAGATTTGTTTACTCATTAAGTTTCTTTTTTCTGTGTGGGTTTTGGATTTTTTAATTTCCTAATATTATTAATTATGTCCTTTTTTTGAAGGGGGGTTGGAATTAAAAAGTTCACATAGTTAAATGTGTATTAAAAACAAGTAGAGAAGGTGTTCTCTGGCCTTATAGAAAAAAACAGTTAAATGAAACAGATTTCTTTCCCACTGATTTTATTCTCATGTAGGATCTACCCATAAATCTAAACTTTCTTTCTTGACACTAGCTTTTAATCACAACCTTAAGGGAAGATATATTGAGATTATGTCCTTCAGGGATATAGGAGGATTTTGACATTTTGATGGGTACACATTGACATGTAGATTCAGATAATTTGATTTTTAAATTAAACTCTATTTAGTTAGGTATTTATAAAAATTAAAATTGGAAATTAAAAATTAATTTAATTATAATTAATTTTACTTTTAAAGAAAGTCTAGAAACACATAGCTTTGGATATTAAATCTTCATGCTATCTGCAGTCTGGATTCTGTTTAAAACCAGACTTTAAGTGTGACAGAAATCTAAGACTGAGTCCTGATACATATCTACCCTGAGAGAGTCTGAATTACATTATTTGGCAAGCAGTGATGTTGCTGCCTTTGAACATTCTGAGAGGCGTTAGTCTCCTACTGAAGGATGGCACAATGTGAGCTCTTGCTCTCAATCACCCTCTGGATTGGCCTTATTTAATTTATTATTACCAATCATCTGCCTGGTGTTATCAACCATATACAAGAATGCATAGGTACTACCATTTACATTTTTTATCTCAGAAGCATGAGAGAAAAGCACAAAACTCATGTTATTAAGCAGATGTAGTCATGTAAATAACTTTGCAAACATAAATTATTATTTTGAAAGTCACTCAGAATTTGTACTCAAAACACTGCCTCCATATTTACATTTGCAAACAGCAGGGGAAAAGAAGAGAAAGAACAAACCCAGTCAAATCCAGACTGGTCATTTTTGGCATCAGTTTTCACCACTTTTAAAAGGGATTTACCATTAAAATGAAGACCTTAGGGAAAAGCATGTTTCCTTTAGCCTGACAGGATAACCAGCAATTGTTTAAGTGCAGTGGCCACCATCAGAGATTCACATGTTTAACTTGTTCCAAGTGTCTGAATTATATAGTGCAGAACTAAAGGCAGAATTATCCCCAAAGGATTCCACTTTAAGACTTTCTGCCTTTCAGTTGCAGCAAAAGTGATTCATAGTTTAAATTAAGAACTTCTAGAACCCTGCAGGGTGAAGCTACCTCATTGGCTTCTGTGATTCTCAGAAGTAATTTTTCTTTCTCAGTCTGTACTATAAAATCCTTCCAGAATTAAGCTTTTACAGAGGATTGGGAGAACAAAACCTAAGTTGAGACAGCTTTGAGAATTAAATCTGGGAGTAGGGGAGAAATATGTTGCTAGACTTCCTTTTACAAACTACGCAGAATTATTCAGGATAATTTGCATCTTTTTCTCCCTGTTGATTGATTAACGTATTCATTCCTACATTCCTCTGCTTCCTATATTCTACCTAAAATTAAGATGATGTGTTCATTTACCTTATTGAAAACACAGTGCACATGAAGACTGATGTGTTACTACCAACAGTAGCAATGGAAAATATATGTTTCAGTCCTGTAATTTGTTATAGTCTCCAAAAAAAAAAAACAAACAAGTGTGTTAATTAGAGCTGTTGAGCTGCATAGGAACTTTGAATGTTATTTGCAAAATTTGGACCGAGGTAGCATAATAAATGTATTCACAGTGAAGAAAAATCTTGTAATACACCAGAAAAACCTGCTTCTTTCCACATGACCTTTCCAAATTTGTTTTTGTCACTTCTCTATTCATGTGCAGTGCTTTTTTTCTCAACTTCAGTTTACACAAATGATCATCATATGGTTTCATAGAAATGAAGTTAAATGAAACCTTTTTGGGTTAATTTTGGTAAGCAAATCATCAGACATTCATTTCAGACAAATCTATTTCCAACCAACTAGTCAAAAACAACTATTCAGAAAAATAATAACTATAAAAAGACAATTGTAATTATTTTTCAAACAAATATTCCTTACATTTGTCATATGCTTTCAAAATTTTTGAATGGAATTTAAGTCTGCTTTTAAACATATTTGTATAGACTTTTTTTCCCTACCAATTAAAGTTTTATTTTTAGAAAGGTAAATGGAGGTAAAGATGGTGCTTCAGAAACTGAGACTTGGGGTGGAGGAGACAGGAAGAAGGATGTAATCTCGACACATATTTCTCAGCACACCTTCTTCCTAATGAACTTGTATTTTGTTGTCTTTTCTATATACTTCTCCTTCGTTATCTCCTGATTCAGTATTTTTGTCTAAACCATCTATCTCATACCATAGCTTTCTGCTAATTTTAGTAGACTTCCCATTTATTTCTGTCTTCAAACATGACATAAAATTTTTTACATATCTTTGCTTTCAAGTGCATGGTCCTACTTTTCTTTCTCTTAATATCTTATGATACTTTAATTTCACAAAAAGTCACTCTTTTTCTCTTTCCCTTGTGCAAGCAAATTGTAACATAGGATCTTGCTTCATATAGTACTATTTTGAAATACTACCATCAGAACATACATTAAACTACCTTTAATTCTGTTTTATGAAAGAATAAGAGAACAGATTCAACATAAAATTTGCTAATTACTTTCTTTCCACAGTGTGATTTCCACTGCATTGCTACCTAGAAACATTTTGACACTAGACTAACACTAGACACTATGTTAAAAAAGTCATATCAACCAAATTGGTATGAAATTATCTACCTTTAGCAAAATGGTACTGGTATACTGAAATATTACCACCTTACAGTATAATGAAAATTGTTAGTACTAAATAGGGTATTTAAAAGAGTTTCAAAACAAAGCTGTAAAAACTGTGGTGTGCCATAGAATGTTTAATTTTTAGCTATCCCACCAAAAGAAAGTAAATAATACCTTCCTTTCAAACTTATTCAAGACAAGGATCATCATCAATAATGCTTTGCTCTATGCTCTGACTCTTGGTTTACGAATTTATGAGCTGATCTTGCAATTACTTCAATTAATTTTTCTGTATCTGTATAAAATATGTGTCAGTTATTATCTCTCAACAAAATTTCTTGAAACAGAAAAAAAGAAAAAATAGTAGTCAAATTAAAAATAATTGATTTTTCTCCCAATATGTTTATAAACATATTGTTCAATAGAATATCATGCAGTATATATTTATGAAAAGCACACAAAGTGAAATAAGGTAACTAAACTGCATTACACTCCTTAGTATCTACTTTGAAGATAGGCATTTGTCCATAGGGGTTAATCTCCACTGTAAGACAAAAATCTTGCTTGGTAATAAACTGTGCTTCCCTAAAGTGCATTTGGAAGACTGGAAAAGCCATAATCATGAAAATTCTGAGAATAATTTCATCCTCACTAACAATTGTGTAGGACTGTTTGGGATAAGAATATTGCTGGGATGTTTCATAGATGTTCAGACAATAGCTGTCAGCATATGACAATCGATATACAATAAAATGGGGAGTTTAATGAATAATTAAAATAATAAAACAACAAAATTTCTAAATTATACTTGCTAAAACAGAAGTTCTTAAATGATGTAGAGTTTATTCAGGGGGATATCTGTCTTTTGAGTTTTGTCTTACCCTTTTAAAATGATCTTTAAATAGTTTTTAGTGCTCCTCATTCAGTAATTAAATATAAACCAGCATATTCTGGGTTGTTCTGTTGACTCATTCTTTTCAGACAACAGAGCCTTAATAGAGTCCTATGGTTTGGTAAAACATCAAGGAATTGTGGCACATGATTATCACAGCACTTTTGGGAAGGCAAGCCTTATTTACTGTGCACAGCCACTGGCACTGATACAGAAGAGTGCAAGCTGCATGTAACAGGCTATTTTGCCTTTCACCCATTTCCTGTAACATTTTCTCTGGTACCATGCATGGCCTTTTTATAGTGAGTGATTGGACAAGATGAAGTGCAACAGAAAGCTTCCCACAAACACAGACACATGCATATAACTCATGGAAAGAAGATACACCATCAACAGCCCCAAAAAGAAGGACTCCTGACCATTGCCAAGGAAATAGGGACACAAATAGCCAAGGACCAGGCAAAATTGTCTGGGAGTTTGCAGTACAGAGCTGTACCACAATAACTGTCCATGTCTGTGCTTTAACACCTCGTAGCAGAGGCAGCTTATTCCTTTTTTCCTTAATTGTATTTATGGATTGCAAGACAATGTATATTTGTTTCCCTTATTCTCTCCACCTGAGGATATTAAAGCTCCTCACAAAATTGTACAAAACCTCACTGCTCTCTTTATGGTAAATTAATATTTACCCTCTTATTTCTGATAGGGAAATTACAACTTTGGGAAAACTGATGTAGTGATGGTGAAATTCTAGGCTATATCATAATTTTCTAACTCATTCAAGTTCTGTCCCTGTAATTTGTTGAATACTTAATGTTGAAATTTGAATCAGGAATACTGAATTTGATATAAAGATATACAGCTGATATACAGATAAATTCTAAGTATTTAAAATATCCAAAAAGTAAATATAGAAAAAACCATAAAGATTTACAAGAACAGTATTCATACTGTTCATAACTGCCACCAGATAGTAATTTATCAAAAAAACCCCCCTGGAAATATATTGAGAGTAGTTTAAATTTCAAAAGTTAATAAACTGGATGTCTTCAATTTGAAATAAGTAACTTGAGACATCTTGAAGAGCCTGCTTTTTGAAAAGATGTTGATTTCTTCAGTGTCCTTAGGGGTATGAGACACTCCAACACTGGAGCAACCTTAATTCCTAGATTTTGGGGTGTTTTTCTAATCTCTGACATCATCAGAACAAACAATTACTGCTTCATATGATGTTTACATAGTGCTTACTTCTGTGGAATAACTGTAGTGTGATAAGTAATATCTCATTAAAATTTTGCCATTATACAATATATCAGCTTCTTTAAAATAATATATTCTTTAAAACTATCTGGCACTTACTTTTATACTAACAATCAAAATAATGTTAAAATAATTAACAGAGCAATAATAAATATCATTAGAATGTTGTACCTTAAAATTGTCAGTATTAATACACAGTAACATTTTTAATTTCAAGTTCTGATAATAATAATATTTATAATCAGAATCTTCTGGCAGAAAGAAATCATAATACTTTATTTTGGAGGGCATTTTTTAATTGGCCTATATAATTTCCTTTTCAAGTTACTTTGTTATTTAAAATTCATATGATTTTTATAGCAGGTTTAGGTCCACTAGAGCAGGAACATTTTATAATTCATACATGAAATATTAGCCTGCAAGCAATTCTATATTAACAAAAGCCTTTGTGCTGTGTGAAGACTAAATTATTGATATTAAAATAACCGTCATGAGATGCAACAAAATATAATTTTGTTATGGCATTGTCTTTTTAGGCACAAAGCATCTTATTGCTTGTTATTTGTTGTTTTTCAAATAGTTTAAATTGTGTTTAAAAGGGAAGAAATTTTTACCTTTTTTCAACTTTTTTTTCTCATTTATAGTTAGAAGTCTGGCCTTCTGGTAAAACCAATAACCTTTCCTTCATGAGATAACATTAAAATATCATTCTTCCCACTTAGAAGATTAGAGATCATGGCCACTGTACATTCACCTGGAAACCAGCTATGAAATCATGCAAAACACTTGTTCTCTGGTGAAAGTCATAAACCAACGAGGTAGTGAATAAATATCAGAGTGACATTGGGTTGAATAACAGAGAAAGGAGATGATGAATAAACATTTTTAATGTCTTCCACATGCAACCCAGTTCTTCATTTATAGTAAAAAGTTGAATGGTTGTGAGTTGTGGATGAAGTTGTAATTTAATTGCAAGTATAATTTATGCCTGAGCATGGGCTGCTTTGGACTTAAAGATTTATTTACTTTTATCTGTTATTTACTTTAATTTACTTTTTTTTTAATATTTAAATACTTGACATATTTCACTTCTTCATAATGTGAAGCCATTTGATTTCAAATACACACTAAACTGAAATGTTTTGGTTCTCAACTTCATGTGAAAGATCATATAATTTTCGGAGTGAGCCTGTTCAAATTCTTCACATCATTGCTGGCTTGTATATTTATATCTAGGATATTTGGTAGTCAGTGGTAAGAGCAGTAATTTTTGAACATATAACTTTTTTGCAGTTTACTAAAAGGTATATAAATCAGCATTTCACTACAGATTTTGGGCATTGATAATCACTTTAACTTCTTACTGTAGACTAAAAGGAAAAGTATATGTTTTCTTGGATAAATAACACATACACTAACGATTAGCAAAAGAAGACATCTTGAGGTTTTTCATAGGTAAAGAGGAAAAGTGGTGAAATCCTCTCTATGTACATGACTCTCAGTGGTGTGTCAGAGCTGTCTTTTAGAACAGGCAGTGAGACTTTTACAATGATCCTAACAGTAACTTATTACTTAAATGCAGTATGATTTTATCCTTTTTACAGCATGAAGAAGAGTGGGGAAATTCTGTCATTAATCTCTAAAACCATTCACCTCATCACTGTGATTTCAACATTTGCAAGGAATGAACATTACTGTTTCTAAGGCATGCTTTAGTAAGCATGGCTTTCCACAATGGACATGTGCACAGTATGTCCAGAGGAAAGTGACCAAAAGGGTGAAAGGCCTTGAGGGCAAGACTTGCAAGGAGCAGCTGAGGTCACTTGACTTATTCAACTTGAATGAGGCTGAGAGGTGACCCCATTTCAGTCTACAACTTACTGAAGATTATCAGCACAGAGAGAGATCCTGATCTCTCTGTCTGTGGTAGGATACGAGGAAATAGAATGAAGTTGAGCCAGGAGAAGTCCAGATTGGACATTAGGAAAAGGTTCTTCACTGAGAGGGTGATTGGACACTGGAAAAGGTTCTCCAGAGAAGGGTCATGACACCAAGCCTGTCAGAGTCCGAGGAGCATCTAAATGATGGTCTTAGTCATAGGATTTATTTTTAGCAGTTGTGAGAGGAGCATGGATTTGGACTCATTGATTCTTATGGGTCCGTTTCAGCTTGAGATATTCTATGACTCTCTGTCGTGGAGCTACCTATTTATTGGCCTGTCAATCAAGAACAGCCAGAATAAAAACCAGAAGGCATTTTTCTGTTATCTGTTATTTACACAAAAATATAAAGCATATCAATGAAGAGTAATGAAAAGTTGGTTTTTTTGGGTTTTTTTTAACTAATAAAATGGTTACGAAAGAAAGAATACCAGTGCATTTCTAGACATCATTTTAAAGAGGACAAATGTCTCACCATCAAATAGTAACACTGCTTTATAATCAAAGGAAATAGTGTATAGTGGAGACGGTTGAGAAACAACATTTACAAACAGAAAATCTTCATCCCAGAAATATAGCATTTATTTGTCTAAAAGAAAAAGAGAAACAACACTTGACAACAATTTAGCTTTTGAAAACTTAGCTTAGTCCTGAGATGAGCAGCACAAAATCTTAATTGTTAGGAATGGGTCTAGTATTTTTACATTCAAAAAAAAGCTCCAATAGTTTCTGCAAACAAAAGAGAAGTTTGATAAACTTTGGGTGATAACAAAGGATCTCAAAATGTTCATGGGAGGGACAGAGCACTGGTTAATGTTAATGTTAATGTTAATGTTAATGTTAATGTTAATGTTAATGTTAATGTTAATGTTAATGTTAATGTTAATGTTAATGAAGTTTTCATCTACAGTTTGTCAGTGAAAACGATTCCTATGGCTTGTAGTAACTTGTGCAATTACAAATTTTAGCTGGAAACCACAATTATGTGGCAGTTTGTGAAGTGCCTAGTAAATACAGACAAAAATAAGAAGTATATGTTGTCCAATGTAAATGTGCTTGCAAGCTCGGGTGAAAGTTCATAGTGGAAAGAATATAAAACCAAGGAAGATGAAGTAAAGCTGTATCTTATACCAGACTAACTCCACAAGACATAAGACACGTCTTTTCTTCTGTTGAACTCCACCTGGATGCATGGGAGTTTAAAATCCAGAATCAAGAAGTAAAAACTGGAATTTTAAAAAATTAGGAGTGAAATGGATTAGGCCTTGGTCTTCAGTCCTGACTTGTACATGCCATGTAATGAGAATGTCCCCTCAGCGTGGAGGCTGTAAGCATGAGGCTCACCAGATAGTGGTGCAATTGGAAATCAGAAATGAAAGTGATCATGAAGTCAGTTTCTTCAGTGAGTTTCAGGCCTCCTTGGAAAACAATAATGTAACCACAGTTTTATGTTCTTCAGTGGAAGGATGAAATACCAAATCTCAATATTAGTAAATCTCTAAATTGTCTTCCTATTAAATTTACTAAAATTTTCACTTAATGACAGCCAAATTAATATTGAGAATGTTTTATTTCTCCTTGAAGAAATATCCCACAGAAGTGGATATTAGTGTACTTAGTGTCATCTGAAAGACAGATGAAAATCCTTTACATATTTTTTTTTGCAAAAATATTGTGTTCAGTGATGTTTTGCTAAAAGGTCACAAAAGAAGGAAGGAAGGAAGGAAGAAAGGAAGGAAGAAAGGAAGGAAGAAAGAGAAAGAAAGAAAGAAAGAAAAAGAAAGAAAGAAAGAAAGAAAGAAAGAAAGAAAGAAAGAAAGAAAGAAAGAAAGAAAGAAAGAAAGAAAGAAAGAAAGAAAGAAAGAAAAGAATGAAAGCAATCTCATTGGTGAAGACAAAAGCAATTTTCTGACTACAGCAAAGTTGCGTTTCCTCCATCTGCAGGCCATTGAAACATATTCACAAGGACTTCAAGACTGAAGAACACCTGTTTTGACTTGCATGATCTACACAATTTCATATACTGGACTCATTTAATCAATGCCATTATCTGCACACATATAAGTCATCCATAAAAATATTTTAACTCTCACATCATACTGTGCAGTCCTGTAAAACTTGAGCATAATGTATTGTAATGTATTGTTCTTGAGCTGGCATTCCTTGTGAAATCTCTTCTAAAGTTATGGTAATTTGCAGAAAGTTACGATCAGTTATTTCTTTTGTAAAGCAGTAATATTGCTTTAAAATGAAGACCATAGTGTGTTTCAATTGTAAACTGGTCTCATATAACAAGAAATAATAATTTTCAGTTTCCAGAGAAGGACACCTTTGATGCACATTGAACCTGCTGAGACACTTCTACTAGTTCAGACTGCCTTTGCAGTACAAATGCAAATCAGTTATATTGGAGTTGCAGATTATTAAAATAACACAGCAGGGCAAAATGCCAATGCTGACTTTACATGGACTTGCTAAGAGTAGTTCTTAAAGAAATTCTAATAAGTCTCATACATTGCTATTTAAGAGCATTTAGAGACCTTCACTTCCACACAGAGCATCAAATGTTCTTACTTTTATTTTGAATACATGTTTGCTCTGGAAAGGAGTCTGACTAACAGCATAGTCTGGAATTTTCTCTACCTGCAATAAAGATGTAGGATTAAAAAAATAAGATTGTCAATAATTCAGCACCTTGTGACCAGCCTGTATATTCACATTTAAATTGGAAAAGGTCTGCATATGTTTCGAGACCCATGTGTTACTAAGTAGCACTCTTTAGTGTCAAACACCCATAAAATAAGAAAAAAAAGAACAATTTTCCTTCACAAATCAAGTATTTCAAATGATTTCTCAGTTCATGGAAATGGATGGCTGCAAATGCAGCAGTTTTTGAAACCTGATACAATCCTTTAACCTCATCAGGAACATTCAATGTCTCCCTTACTGTCTAAGGACTAAATTTTAAGCCTTTGAATACACTATTTCTCACTTAAAATGGAGCTAAAATCTCTATAACACATAACAACTATTAGATTGACTGTCAATTCTGTGAGTGAACATCTTTCTCAAACAGGACTTTTCCTTTAATGTTGTTATTTTTATTAGCAGAATTCAGGTTTTGCTGATACAATATTTTTCAGTGGTTTTAAGATTATTTGCCATCTTCACAGGCATAGCAGAGAATCAGTTTTGTTTAGGGCATGAAGATCACTGTGTACAATTATGCAATCCAGCAAGTGTTCAGTAGGAAATAGAAGTCATATTTACTTGCAAAAGGTTTACCACAGGAAGTTTGTTCCTCAGTAGCTCTCTGGATTGATTCTAGGTTTAGTACATTGCAAACCTCCAAAGGATTTTACCTAAATAGATTTATGGCAGTATAGAGACTGTTGGGCCAGTTTCTGGGACTGACTTGACAGAAGGAGGATAATCTCCTAAAACAACAAAAATATTTAGAATACACACTGTGTATTAGTGCATACATGCTGTGTTTAGGATTGCTACATCCATACAACAACACTCTCTCAGCCACTTCATATAGCTGCTGATCAAACTGTGTGATAACTCTACCTTCAATTCTTATAATGTTGGTTACACCAGTATTTTGTGCTGGTGTTTACATTTTGGTTTCTTGCAGAGTTTGGGGGATTTTTTTCCCTTTTCCCTTTATTTTGCTTTTTTGCTTTCTTCCCCTGTATTATGAGTTTTGGGGGTGGTGATTTTTTTTCTTTTTTTAGCAGGATATTCATTAGGTGAGATCTGAATATTTTTTGAACTATTCTTGCTTTTTTCTTTTTTTATTTCTTTTCTTTTTTTATTCCTGTTTTAGGAACAGTGCTTCCACATTTCAGTTACAGCTTTGTCCTAGAGAATGTGTATTCCTTGTTGGGTTAGAAACTGGCTGAGTGGTCGAGCCTAAAAAACAGTGGTGAATGGAGTTACATCCAGCTGGCAGCAGGTCAGAAGTGGTTGTGATACTGGCAAAAATTATTACTGGCTCAAAACAACTGAAATTGAAGCTCAAATAAGGGGAAAAAAGTAGTTTTGTACAAGCTAATTTCAAATTACCTTAGCTATCAAACTTTTAAGTTGGTATGCAATAACTTCCTTCTAGGCAGCAAATGGTGTTTGGTTGACTCAATTATATATATGTCAGCAAATTTTATCACATTTAGCAGGAAAAGTAGCTTTAGATAACATACATAGAAGTATTTTATGCAGTGAATTTGCTATATTCTTTTAGCATCTGATCAAAGAAACATGTAACTCCAAACATTCTGCTACAAGGCAATGTAGACTCAGCACACACTTGGATTTTTTTGTTATGGTTTTTCTTTGTTATGACTGGTCACTGCAGTTTTCAAAAACCATGACACCCAACCATTAAAAATGAAATTATGGACTCATCATTTTTTTGCAGTTTAGCAGAATCATCTAATCACTCCTGTTGTGTAAACAAGTGAGAAGAGTAAGTTATGTTCTAAAACATTAAAAATACAACAGGTGAAAAACTGCAGTAATCACACTAGCCACCAAGGTCAACAAATTTAAACAGATTATTCCTTTTTTATTTATATAGATCATTTGAGTATGTCTCTTTCATATTTTCAGCCAAAAAAACCCCCATCCTCAACACGATATCCACAGAATGCTTGTAAGACCTGCCAAGAGAAAATGATGATGAGGTCTAAGAAGGCTACAAAGTATTACAGCTCTATTCCATCAACAAGAAAATAATGGTAAAATTTTTTAGCTACTTCCTTTGGAAAGCTGACTCTTAGTTCAGAAACCTGCTTCACAGGCCATGACTCCTTCCCGGATGCAATCTTACTAGATTCAGTGTAGGCCTATGCAGAAAACTGCTCCATAATATGGGGTTTTTTGAGAAAATATCTGTAGCGAAAGTCCAGAGCACAATCTCATAGCTTGCACACACATACTCTCACAAAAGTTAAGTTCTAAATTTCACAATTTGTGTAAGAAAAAACTTTCATAATAGGCTTTCCAGTCTTCATAATTTATGAATCTCTATTTACTGTCACTTTACATCATTTTTATAACTATTTGTAGGACAAAAAATAAGTAGTTCTGGGATTTTTGGTTGTTCCTATGAATGTTATTCACATTTTGTGAGGCATTCTAATATATGTAACTGCATTTGCAAGTGAAGGGAGCAGGAAATACACCACATTTGAATACAAAACCAACAGCTGAAATGTGGTCTAAAAATAAAATAGGACAGATGGGGGCTCCTAAGAAAGAAATCCTGGTAAAATGTCATAGGTTTTCATAGATATTTTTGTCAGAGATTAAATAACTCTTCGCTTTTTAACTTTCAGTGAGCTTATATTACATCTTCATGCCGCCAGTATAATACGCACAGTCAACAGAAAAGTTTATTTGCATGTTTACTTGTGCTGCACAGCAAATTTTTTAGTATCCAGTAGTAAAACTCAGATACTGCAGACTTGTATGAAGGTAGGTGTCTCTGCAGACTTTTTATAATTGCCTCTATATATGAAGAGACAAAAATATGTAGCAAAATTACTCCAGAGAATTAAAAATAAAGGCAAATTCCTATACTGAAAAAAGTCAGAAGTTATCAGGTTAAAATAAAATAATAAGACTTTATTTTTCATGGTAGTTAAAAGCCATCCAAATATTTAAAACATAAATAACTAAAAATTAGCCCCAGAAATTAAAATCTCAGTGATGACATACTCTAAAAAAAAAAAAAAAGACATAATAAGAAAAATAAAAATCCCAAACAGGATGTCAAAAAGAAACATCAGTTCTATAAAATAATTAAAGTCTTTCCATTATGTAAATATTTAAGTGTTCCTATTGTGTTGAACATGTTTGCACTCCTCTAAATAAATTAATTTTGTACTCGAAAACCTAAATGATCCTTGGTCAAGCAGTACAATTGATTAAAGACAGATTACTATCAATCTGCATCAAACTAATTTCTGTGTAAAATGAAACTATTAGAAACCAGGAGTAACTATCCCAGCAATTCTTTGAGTTGTGGACTTCAGTTAAACTTTCAGAATATGTGAAAGCAAATCATTATTTTGCTTCTGTTTCTTAGTAATTTTTACAGGGTTGTTTTGTACAGATGCTAAATGGGAGTAGTTAACGGAAGACTGACGCTTCTTTTTAAATATTAATTTATGTATTTCTATTTAATATAAATATATGACTTGTATTTCTGTGTGTAGAAAGTGATAAATTCAAAGGGAAAACATCAAACAACAAAGAAAATTTCTGGATTGAAAGCAAAATGTCAGTTTCTGAGGAAAAGTGAAAAAAAAGAGGACAGTGCAAATGAAAAGCTGAATTGATAATCACTTGTAGTATCAAAAAAAAATCCACAAAACCAAGAGCAACAAAAATAAGCAAACAAAATCAGGAAAAAAAAACACACAATCCTTTTTTATCAAAGGTGGTGAAAATATTTACTTTTGCTATTTCCCAGTACCTAAAAGTCCCAAATGGGAACTTTGCATCATAGCAGACAGTAATATTTTAACATCACTACTAGCGAATATTTATGCTAATTTTAGGAAGATATTAAGGGATCCACTGCACTGCAGCTGTAGTGCCAAAATAACAGACCTCTGGCCCAGTCAGTGCCTTTGTCCTTTTTAGTCTTACGCTCCCATGCATAATAAATAACATGGTAAAAAATGTGTTCTGTGGTTGACACTTAGTGTCTTAATTTCCACTGCTATGTAAATTTCTTGCTGCTAAGTTGTAAACTCTTGAAATATAGGGTTTATAATATAAGTGCTGCTACAACCTTGAATATAACTGAGAAAATGACACAACTATAATTATGCTCTGCAAGAAACATAATAATGTATTCTGAACTCATAATTTGGTAATTTATTTTCTATAATTGCATTTTTACTTTCTCTTTAACTGAGCATTTATAATTTTACAAACAACATAGTCGTCGCTCTAAAACTTAGATTGGTTTCTCCTTTGTTAGCCCTGAATTTCTTAGTCGTATATACCCTCCTTCTCTCCCTCTATTATTTCTGCAGTGACTTGAGACTATGTGATACAGAAGTCTAAGGACCAGACTTCCAAGTATAGATTGCAACTCCTTTAAAGCAAACATCTAATTTCCCCTGTACTTGAACCAAGTGTTTAATATATTTCTAAAACAAAAATTAAAAAAAAACCCAAAAACAACAACAAAAAAAAAACCTGAAGTCAAAACCCAAGTTTAGCAAAGATACACAGAGGCCCAAACCAGGTGGTGGATTTTTCTTCATTTAACTTCAGTCAACCAAAAGCAAAGCCTAAAGGAAAACTAATTGTGACTTCTTTCTCTGAATCATCTTGTGATTAATGTGATTTCAGTGTGATTAATCAGCTTAGGCAACAGTTATTTCTCTGTAGAGAGTGGTTTCCCCTGGGAAGAGGAAAACCCTGGACTAATGCGCTGGGAAACCCCTTTCTAAGCAAGAGGCTTACTCACATGTTCCCTCAGTTCAAGTCTGCAACTTTCTGCCAGAAATTCCTGGTTCTTTGTGTTACCATAGGTTGATTTTTGGTGTACAAATTTTAATATTCCTAATCGTTCTCCCTTATTGGACCCTTCCCTCAGACCCCGCCTTAACTCTTCCCCACACCAGCATGCAGTAACTACCCCTTTCTGACCCTGGCCTTGGGCCTTTTGCCCCTTGTTGCTGCGTTTTTCCAGTTCATTCCAAATGAAATGTATACCTTCTTGTTCGTTATTTTTCATTATTAAAGTTCCATTTCTGGACAACTGGATCAAGGCTGCCTCTCTCTATCAAGTCCCCATAGGGGCATAGTCCTGAGGAAACTTAAAGGGATCCAATTGTCTGGGCTCGGACCCCTGGACACTTCATTTCTCTTTGCTAGAACCTGGAAAATAAGAAACTGTATCGGGGAACTCTTAAGGCAACTTCCCAGTATGACCATTCTTGAGCCTCTTTTGCAGTCACACTCCTGAGGCCAGAGGCTTTCACAGCTGGAATTGGAGCCCCTTTGCAACAGCAGCTCCAGTGACCAGAGGGGAGCCCCCCTGACCCCTGCACACCCCACTGTCCTGGGTTGACGGTGCCTCCTATCCCAATCATGCAGCTTTATCTCTATGTACTGCACTGTTATGTCTGACAGCTGCCCGCCCCCCCCCAGTAGAGTGTTTTGCCGCGGTGGGGCTACTTGTGCTTTTACTTTTGGCTGCTACCTCGGCTTGGCTGCAAGCTTTGCTTTGCTTTGCTTTGCTGCTGACTTTATTTCGCTGCTTTCGGTTTTTTTCTTTTTTTTTTCTTTCTCTCCCTTCCCCCCCCACCCCGAAGATCATTGGACCGGCTCCGGACCTGACCTGGGAATATCTGGGGGTCCTCGACGCCTGAAAACAGAAGCTCTGCGCCCTTCCCTCACAGCAACTGCTTGAGTATTTTTTTCTTTTCCCTTGTGTTGGGGAGTGTCTTTGTTTATTTGTCAATAAATAGGTTTTTTCCACTTCTCCTCCAAGAAATTCCTTCTCAAACCCAGAGCTGGGGGGGAAGGGGTGGTGGAGGTTTGTTTTCTGAGGGGCTCCTTCTGGAGACCTTCCCCTAATTTGTCCTAAACCAGGACACCCACTCACAGCCACACACACCAGGTTTCCTCACTGCTTCAACCCCAGGTTTCCCACCACAGAGTCTCACTTGTCTCATTCCAATAAAGCCATTTATTCATGGTGCAGTGACACAGAAACAGCTCCAGCTGCTGCTCCTGAGCAGGGAGCCCCAACAAAGGAGCCCCATGGCTTTTATATCCTCACAGTCTGTTTGCAGGTCTCGCTAATGCTCCTGAGGCCTCACTCCTGATCCTCTCCATATCCAGTTAGATCACTGAATCTGAATCAGGTGTCGCCCCTTTTCATCTCCTTCATTATCCAAAAGGTCAGTCCATTCACCTGGCTTTGTTATCATTGTTCCCTTTGTTATCCCAAAGTTTGAGAGTTCATAGCCTCTTGTCTCGAGCTCCCAGACAAGCCCAGTCTGCATCTCCATCTGCAGTTTTTGAGTTCAGCTACCTGGGCCAGATTTATTCCTCAATAGCAATTAGATAACACTGGGAAGATTACAGATTTTAGGGTGTTGCTTCTCCTAAAAGAGATACTTTTAGTCAAAATTTTAAGCTTTCTCATTAGTCTCATTTGTCAATCTTCACTTTTGTATTTTGGTTGCTCAGGTACAATAATGGATTTCAATTTGTGGTAACAGAAATAATTAGATAATTTGGTCTGAATCTTCTGTGTAACTCAGAGCATGAAATATCTCTCTGTTACTTTTTCTTTTAATGACTATGGCAATTTGTGCTATTCAGTTATTATAAACAAAGAATTTTTGAGGAAAAAACAAACCTTCAAAATCCTTCTATTTTTATATAATAGCCCTGATTCCAAACCTGACAAGGCAGCAAATATTCACAGTACTCCTCAATTAACTCAGAAGAAAGAAAGAAAGTAAGTAAATAAAAAGTAAAACCAAACAAACAAAACAGGAAAACAGTCATTTATTTGAGCCGGTTTATTCATCTCTATCAGGATCCACAACCCTCTTTTTTCCCCTCAGAGTGATGCAATATCAAATCAAGACTTAAATAGTCATGCTTCAGCTTGTCCCAAAAGATGCTCATCTCATGCTACACACGATCCTTTTCCTTTGACAATAACTTTGACGTTAGGTATTTTTCCAGTTCATGCTTCAGACTTTGAAACACACCTTTGTGCTTGTACTACTGTGTGCAAAACTGTGTTACATATCTGATTAACAAAACAACTCAGGATAAAAGGACCTGTGAATAACACTCCTACACAAGGAAATAAGTGCTATTTTTCTGAGAAAAAAGTTTACTAGTGACTTAGAGGAGTTGACACAGTGATAGAACAAAATGTATGTGTAAGTCTCAATTTTCTTAATACTTGAAGTCTATGGAAACTTCTTAGAAATGTATTTGCAAATTTCCTCCGTTTATGCAAGTGCTCTTGTACATATTCCCAACAATTGCACCAAAAGAGATGGTGTACTACTCAACAGATTGACAGATTGATCTGAAAAGGTCTAAATTGCAGTTTTCAATTTTCATCATGCATTTAAAGAAATGTGTTCCCTATTCTGTCAAAGTAATTTTTAAAATTACCTGTAGACTAAGAATGCCAGTCTCATTTAAATACACTCCCAAATTCAACAGGAATATAGACTGAATGTTTTTAAGTATTTAAAGCTGTAATGCAATGAACCAAAATAAACATAATCTGAAATTTATCTTCAAATGTTTTGTGTTCCATTGCCACCTAATAGAATAATTATAATGCAGTCGCAGAATTTATTTTCTGACCTTAAGTTACTTTCATTCTAATACATGAGAAATTTACATGAGGAATAAAAACAACAAACCACTTACACACGCAGACAGCACACAAAAAAACCTACTAAGCAATGAAATGAGAACCCTTTCCAAACCCTTTTTGAACCCTTTTCAAACACCCCACAAAATCCATGCAAGGCCAACTGAAAGAGATATAGAGAAAATGTCAACAAGTTTCTGATAGGTAGGACTAAAGGAGAGAGACAGATTCTTCTTAGTCACACCCAGTGACATTGCAAGACTAAATGGGCATAAATTCAAGAAAATTCCAGTCAACCATAACAAAAATGCTGTGGTCAATTATTGAAAAAGGTTGCTGAGAGAGGTGGTATCAACTCCACCCTTGGAGGTAATCAAAACCCAGCTGAATATGATCCTGCATTGAGTAGGAGGCCTTTAGAAATGTGCTGAAATACTTGTATGATAATAATTATCTTGAAAGGCCATTAATCATTTAATTAATTTCAGTTCAATAGTCAGTGACCTTGCTTATCACCCTACCCTTTACTCCCTCTGAGGTTAGAATGAAATACCTGAGAATGAGTCTATCAAGTACGCTTAAGTCTCTTTGAAAAAACAACATGACATTAGTGGACTGGAAGGGGTGACGGGAAGATCAATTTTTGCTGAGGTTGTCCAATCAGTCATATGCAACTGCATTAACATTGCTCCAGTGTTCTCTTTGTCTTTGTCACCCTATGCACTGACTATGAATGTGGGAAGAGACTGACCCAGAGGCAAGAGGAGATCAGGAACAGCACAGTACTTCATCTGGAAAAGGAGAAGAGGCAGCAGTGGATGTTTATTCTGATGCAGAGACATGTAGTTTATATTGATTAAGTCAGGGAAGCCAAGACTATGTGACCTTTTAAGGCTGAACAGCAGGTATCTTTCACAGTGAAAATGACAGCAGGAACATTGTAAACACATTCTTTAATGTAGTACACTCAAGTTCCCCAAAAAAACTTGCTTAGTATTAGTTAAATATGAATGTGAATTTCTATTATTTACAAACATAATCAATTGTTTAATTATCTAATGTTTGGTGATTTGAAAACAAATAAATAAAAATATTCTTTTTTCTTACCAAAATCTTAAATCACACAACATGACACAGTTACCTGTGTCTGATGGGCACTACTGATCAAAAGTTAGAAATATGTTTCAAAATCAACTAATTCTTTTTTAACCAGGTCTTACCTCAGATTCTCTTGTATATATTTCTGAAAGAAAATCAAAGAAATTTGTGAAGGAGCACTAACCAAATGGACCCATGCACTTTAACGTTCGATAATTGCAGTAAGTAATCAACAAAGCTAGGAAGCAGTTTTCCTGTGTCTACCTGATATCAATCAGCACGGTATCTTATGAGCTAAAAAACTTTTCTAAGTGGTAATTATCATGACAAAGAGAGGAAAACAGAGAACCAAAAAATATTATTCAGCTACAAACACTTTAAAATAATATTTTTTAAAAGCTCAGGGGACTCCCACTCTTGTAAGTTCTTACTGTTTTGATTTGTGTGGAAAAGAAAAAGAAAGCTGCAATTACCTAAGAGTATAGACTCACTGCTGTGCTAAGCTTCAGGTTTCTTCTTTGACAATATTGCAGGTTACTAATTACAGTTTGTCTGACAAAATAAACTTATCAGGTTAACAACTGCCTTTTAGAGAGAGTGATTAAACTCTCCTTACAGAGAGTGGAAAGAACAGAATTTATGTTGAGGTGAAAGAGAGTCTTGTGAAATTTCTAAACAGTCTCCCAACTGCTATGGTAAATGCCTTGTAAATTGCCTAAATTCCCACTGTGTAGTATGAAGATTCAAAATTAAAGTAGTGTTTGTTTGAAAAAATATTGAAATGAAAAATGCTGAAGATGTTGGAGAATTAATTCATGTTTCCCTGGAGATGATTAGGCACTGAATAAGAGTCTATGATTAAGTAAAATGTAGAAAAATTAAAGGTTTTTTTTTCATTTTATTTTTGACTACATTATTGTCTTAGTTTAAAAAATTATTATTTTAAAAGTTGCCAAGTTTAGAGGTATGAACATAAAACATTTCCGTAGCTGTATCTATATGTGACCTCTATGTTATGTAAAGATATATGTCTTCACAATTACTCAGATAGGTTACATAAATACATAGATGTTGTTAAGACAAGTGAAAATGATATTTTAAAATTTACATATGGCATAATCTAAAGTATGTGTCATTGGAAACATTTCCTTATTTAATGATCCCTCCTTGGAGAGTATGCTCTTGAGCATTAAGGACATATTTATCTCCTTTTCAAAATTAATTTGGATCATCAACTTTCTTAAAGTAAAAGTCTAAATATCTGAAGCAATAAAATATTATCAGGCTGATCACAATGACATCAACTTTTGAGTGATGGGCTTAACATTGAAAATGGAATGTGTACCTTAAGATGTGTAAAAAGCATATATTTGCAAGGATTCAGGATTTACATTTCAGTTCTGATGTAGAAAACACAATAAATGACAATAGAACATGTTTTGTTACATTGCCACATTTTTCAGAGCTGCTTATTTGAGACTAGTATTGGCTGTGATTTACTTATCCCAATTTCTGTAAAAATGGGAGAGAAATAATCTGTAGAATTTTTTTTTCTTTAAAGGTCATTAAAAGCAGATTTTTTTTGTGTGTTGCTACGTAATTAGTCAACACCTTTAAACTTCTTATAACTATTTCGAAAATTATATCAATGATACAGATAACTATTAAAGATCCAGTTGTTGATTTCTGTCTGCAGATACTTGTTATTTGAAAATGATATTAGCTAACACAGAGTAACTCACAGCTTCTGCCTCAAATGCAATAAGCATTCAGCAAGAACTAATGACTAATATGAAGGAGTAATGTGCAAATGGTCTCACAGTTTCCAAAAATGAGAAGAGAGCAGGAAGGGAACCATCATGTCATCCTGAGTTATCAGGGGCACCACATTGTCCCTCAGTATGGCACATCATCAGAATTTAAACAGTCAATAAATCCACATGGGATCATGTGCTAATGAAGCATACCAAAGCAATACAAATCTGTAAGCTCAGCAATAGGCAGTGTTATTGAAATTAACCCAAAAGGTGAAGTAGAAGGATCTTCACAATTACTTTTTAAACCCTGACCGCTTAGTTTCTGACATGGAACAAGCAAAGCATGGGACCTGATGCAAATCTGATGGTGCTGGCTAGCAATTACATTCTGGAGCTGGAAAAGAATGAGGAGATAAAACATATTGCTTGAAGTTATTTTCTACCTCAGCTATTTATATCTCCTCGAGGGTTTAATATACTGTGTCTGCAAAACCTCTATTTTGTGAAATCTCCCCCTTCCCTTTGTATGTATGTATACATAGATATAAATGCACGCACAAACACACACTCTGGTAAATCTTATTTATTAATCATATCAGAGGTTTTTTATTTATTTTTTAGGCCATTGCATGTTCCATATATGGGTATTCTGGCACTAATTATAGAACAGATTGTGTTGGGATTTCTACAGGACTGCACTATGGCAATACAGATTAAGCAATTAACCTTGATGTCACAGTAATTATTAAGATACTTTAGCAAAATGAACTAATTTCCCCACAGGATGTTCGGCTGAAATCAACTTCCACTCTTTTTAAGATGCCAAAATAGAAAATGCTAATGGAAAACTAAGTTTGCAATTTTTGTGAAGTGCTGGGCCTTTTCATTGGTCATCTTTTAGTGTTTCAAACAACAGCTCACCCCAAACTCCCAAATATATATTTTCATAGCAGATAAATAAAAAACTCTATGGAGATCATTGAAAAAATAGGAGAAAAAAAGCAACAGATAACACCTCTTCACTTGGTGACTTTACCATGTAACTTCTAACCTTAAAATTTTAAAATATACAGCCAAGAGAAGCTGGCTTGTATTTACATTCTGTGCACTATTCAGCTAATGAAACTGCTTGCATCCAAAATATAAACACTATATGCTAAAATGTACTATATTGAAAGCACAATAATATGAAATATTTTGCCTTCATATTTACATATATATATATATACTTATATTTTAAATTACTTATAGTTATCTTAGTACTTCAATTTATTAAAATTAAATTTATCCCAAATGCTACTTAGTTTTAACTGACTCAAATATTAAATAAATATTAATCTAAAGAAAGATTTTTAAAAATTTTATTATCCTGGTGTTTCATATGTATAGAACAATATTTGTCCTGCAGAATTGTTTTGTAAAAAACAAACATTTTCTTGAGTCAACAATTACATATCGATCATTACATGTAATGGTATTGCAAAAAATGACTAATTGCAAAAGCAATATAAAAGGGAAAAAAAAGCACTCAAAAAATAGGCAAGAAGCAGACATTATTTTATGATATTATTTAAATTGGTTTTTAGAAAATTTTCTGAGTTTCAATACTTTTTTTGAGAATAAATTTAAATGTATTTCAATTAATATTTTAAATTCTGAGTGAATACTTGGTAAATGAATGAAATACACATTCAGAATAGTTATTGTCATAAAATTAATTGTATCTATATTAGAATAAAATGTAGACATTACCATTATTAAGAGGTTCCATTTACCTTCCTATGTAGAAATAAAAACACAGTAGAAAAATGGTGATCATGAAGACAGAAAAATCTTAATTTTTTCAGATTAGATAAAACCCCATAGTTTGCCTTCTTTATAATCTTCTAGTGCAGCACATTTGCATAGTACTGAAGGCTGTTCAAGCAGCTACTTCAATTATAAACGGAATTGAAGCTACTATCAGCTACATTGGTAATTCTTCAAATAATGTCTTTTTTCAAAAGAAGGTACAGTCCTTGAAATTCTGCATTCTCTATTTCATAGTGGAACCATTTTCTTCTTTTTCTTCAGATCTTGGTGAAGTTGAAGGGAAAAACATTTAGAAAATATGTAGGCTTTGTCAGGCTGTTCTTTCCTGGGTATACCTATTTAGAAGAATCCAGATTTTTTTTTTAATGTTTTGTTTTAATGGAGAAACAAGACTTGTAGGTTTCCTGAGATTTGTTTTCTGTTTCGAGAACAGTGGAATATTTACAGACACTTGGGTAGACAGAGATGCAGCTGCACTGGAGCCATTTATGCAGGAGTGTGTAATGAAATGAATTGGAAAAATTATAAAAACCTCAACTAACCCATTTAGGATACTAAAGAATTTACAGTGCTCTAAAAGGAAAGGGAAATTTAATCTGCAAACATCTCTTTCTACAACAATCCCTGTTTTGATTGAGAACAATAGGACTACCCTAACTACCATATGTCAAGAAGGGCCTGTACCTGATTGCTCCCAGCAAAGGGCAAGCTCATTTCTCTCTTGCTTTGTCCTACAGGAGTCATTGCTAAAAGCAGCACTTTCAGTAACATATTCCCAAGAGATGCCAGCACAACACAGCAATCAACTCCTGTCTATTTGTGGCCATTTGTGTTTGTGATTTTCTCTGAAGTATTTTCTCCAGTAACAGGCTTTTTCACTTGACCATATTTCTCTCCTTTCCTGTGATTTGCAGATATTTGTATTACTGGAAAACCTTGTCTATCCTTAATATGTTAAAAGTTTCAGTGTATTTTAATGTGCTTGTAATATCCCAAAGAAAATATTCTGTAAAGCATTTAATTGTGAAAATTTTTGGTTAATAATTCTGTTAATGAGCTAGATTATTACTCACTTGGAATACTTAAGTAAGTGCTTTGAAGGTGTTCCTACTATGAGGTGACAGATGCCTTCCAGAGAAGTACCACAAATACACAAATTATATGGAGAAGTAAGGAAATTACAAAGAAGTTAAATGAGTCACTGGGATCCCTGCAAGAGCTAAATTCAGGAAGGGGGCAAAAAAACCAAAAAAGACAATGTACAGAACTGTTCTGAGGTGAGTTACAGAGTATTGAATAAATATAGTTATTTACCATTTCATTTGTTTAATCTTTTTGTTGTTGATGTTGTTTGGGAGGTTTTTTTGGGGGTTGTTTTTGTTTTTTGGTCAGGTTTTTAATAAGTATAATAGATACATTTACAAACAAAGGTAATTTTCTTCTCATTGACTGCCATAAGGAACAATATTATTATGATATTATACATTAATCATTACATTTACTTACTGAAAATATTTCTAAAAGTGTGTAATGTGTGGCTGTATGATTCTGTAATATACAGAACAGAGAGACCATAAGAACTTTATGCCTTCTCATCGCAAAGTCCAAAACACAAGCCTTAGGTCTCCTTTCTCTTTTACTGGGATGCTTTTCCCCATTCATTCTTTTCTCTTTCTTGTACCTGTCAAAGATCTTTGTTCTGCTGGCTCTTGACAGCCCCTCAGGTGGGCAAGTGGTGGTCACAGGGCCCTTTGCAGGCTACTGAAAAGTGCCTGGGGAGCACAAGCAGGAGCAGCAGCAGGTGAGCAGGGATGCGGTGTCCAGGAAGTGTGCAGTCACCCTCCCAGCTCCGCGGGGCTGTGTGTTGGGTGAGTGTGGTGTTTTGACTGGGGGCTTTTTTGCTTGGTTTTGTTGTTTTGTTGGGTTTTTTTGGTTTTTTCCCCCAACTTGACTAAACCCAGGAACGATTTAGAAAGCTTCAAAAGCCATTGCTGCTGCTGCCAGCAAGAGTGTGCTGACACCGGCAGAACCCCCCAGGCATGCCGCTGTTCGGGCCGCTGGCTGCGGGGGGTGTCCGAACCTGCTGGTAGCACCGGAGCACTGCAGTGTGGGAACCACTAAAAGTAAAAAGGATTTTTATGAGTTGAAAAAGCAGCTCCTTTTTTTTTTCTTTCTTTTTTTTTCTTTTTTTCTTTTTTTTTTTTCCCAGAAAAAGCTGAAAACTCAGACTCTGCTTTAACTGAACAAGTTTGAAACTAGAAAAGATACAGTAGTATAACAAACATGGACATGGGAAACAAAGGCTGAGTTTATAGGTTTGGCTTGAATAAGTCAGCACTGCAGAAGATATATGCCTGACAAGATAGCAGAAAGTCTTAAGCTTAATAAGGGTATTGTGTATTGTTAATAGAAAAACATACAAATGAGCATTGTTCAAAGCAGGTGTACATGTGCTATAATTGATTGGTTAGAACAATTGTCAGTAAGCTTTAACAATATGTTATTCGCTGAAAAAGTTTTAAGATGCTTTGTAACAAAGAAATTTGGGGCTGTTGCTGGCAGACTGTGACCTGCTGCCATCCTTTAGCTATGCAAAGTCCTGTAATAAGACTGATGCTTCATTAAAGATTGGGAAGAGTTACCCCGGCAGCCCTGTCCTGTTCCTGCCTGTGCCGACACACTGTAGGAAAGTCACCTGCATATGGTGTGAGCAGGTGAGAGATCTGTTATGTCTAGGGGCAGAGCTTAAAGAAAGAGTGAAAAGGCTAAGGAGTATTAGGGAGTGTGAGAGACAAACAGGCTGGTGGAGTTACACCCTTCCAATCCTGAGACATTCAGCAGGAGTCAGAAGAGTTCTGCCTGCCTTAGTAGTATGCTTTCTACATAGTAGACGGGGGTTGTTCAGCCCGGAGGAAAAAAGGCTCAGGGAAGACCTTATCACTCCCAACAGCTACCTAAAAGGGGGCTGTAACCTGGTGAGAGTCGGTCTCTACTTCCAGGCAATTCTCAACAGGACAAGAGTACACAAGCTGTGGCAGGGGATGTTTAGATTGGACATTAGGAGGAATTAGGAGGAATCAAAGAAAGGGTGATTCAGCATTGGAATGTGCTGCCAAGGGAGGTGGTGAAGTCATAGTCCCTGGAGGTATTTAAGAAAAGACTGGATGTGGCACTCAGAGCCCTGGTCTAGTTGATGAGGTGGTGTTAGGTCATAGGTTGGACTCCATGATCTCAAAGGTCTTTTCCAACCTAGCTAATTCTGTGATTTTTTTCATCTCTTTGTCAAAGGGACAAAAAATTTTGTCCTTTGATTTTTCTTTCCCTTATGTACTGACATTACGATATTGTTTTTCTTTTAAATAATCAATTATGTATTTCATGAATGGCTGCCCAACAGTGGATGGACAATTTGTTTCACTAGTTTCTGTTGCTCAGGGCTGAAAATGCTATGACCTTGTTTTCTTTATCGTGCAATTTGAATTTCTATTTAAATTCAGTAAAGTCATAACAGGACTTTACAAATAAGTATATTCAATAGGGCTTTCTCCTCTCTAAATGTTTCCATAGCCAATATATTTCTGACATTTATACAATATTCTTTTATTTTTATATGGGCAGTGTAATCAATGGTTTACAATGGGGAAAGAATAATTTTTCTGAGATTCTCTGAATCAGAAATGTTGAAGAATCAGGCTTTTGGGAAGTAAATGAAACAAAATTAGACACATGAAACTGTAAAGGAATATGGTATCATATTGTCTGTGTCAGGAAAAGAAAAGACCCTATTAATTTTTTAAGCTAAAATTTTTAAGCTAAAAATAATTATTTACTCAATTCAGACCTAATAGTAATTGAAGCAAAATCCAGAAATCTACACTTTGTATTTTTACATATTCATTTAATGACTGTAGGTACTTTCTTAAGAAGCCTACAATCAGATGTACAGACACACTTAAAAAGTTATTATTTTTGTGATTTCTAGCAGTGTTTCTATGAATACCACTGCACAGATTTCCTCATAAATGAAACTTTGATAAAAAATTTTTGAATAAACAAGTAATGCAAGAAAGGAGATATTAAATGCAAATCATTATCTCTGGTTCATGAGTATGTAAAATGCAGACATATGGATGCTAATCAAGTATTTTGAAAAAGTTAGTTACAGATAATATAAGAAAAAAAAAAAGATAGCCATTTAATATCTTGCATATGCTTATGCTATCTGAAATCTTTTGGAATATATAGGCCTGCCAAGAAAACACCACCTACATCTGATGTAAATTAAATCCTTTAGCCTGACATTAAGACTTAAACAACCATAAAACTGGCAGGTTTAAAGATAAACATCAATTTTTTTTTCATTACTTTCATAATTCTCTAGGTTATCTTTTTTTCTTAAGAAGTAAGGCAGATTCTAAACTGTTATTTTAAACCAAATGCAATTGAATACTCTGCAGAGTACTTATTTGTGAAGCCTTTCATGAAAATAACCAGCAAGATAAAGGAAAGAAACAAAAAAACTCCAAAGAAATTAAAATAAAACGTTCAAGTAAAATAAGAATTGACTATTATTTTTTTAAAGGCTGCAAGAGGTTCTTAATTATACCACTACATTAGGGAAAATAAGAGAAACCATATGGTACTTTACCCTGCTTGACCTAATTTTAGTATGTAATTCTTTAAGGCATACATACTGTCAATTGAAACAGGAGGAAGTGCTGTTGTAAAACAATCACCTCCACAAACTGTCATTATTCTTCTCTCAACTTTGATGTTATCTTCATAACTTTTAAGATGTCATATCTCTCAGCTTTGCTGGATAAGATCAGCTTCTTACATCAGAGAAAAAGAGTTTTTGGGATGCTATAGAAGCCACTAAAATCTATGTAGACATGTGAGTTATCTAAGAGTAACTATCAGCACTGCAGCAACACTTGTATTTTTCTGTGATTTATAATGTTGCATGAGAATAAAACCTCACAAAGTATATTTTGAGCTCTTGGGGACATACATATCATATGTACATATAAGTATTGTTTTATGCAATAATCATTGCAACACAGCCTTTTCTAGGATATTGACAGTTTGGGGTTGCTAGTTTGGGTGAGGGTTTTTTTGGGGGGTTTATTTTGGTTTTGAGCATAGAAGGTCATAGAAGAAAGCTGGTTCCCTTTGTTTAGCTTTTACCAACATGCCATTTCCCCATAATAAAGGAAACAGCTAAAAGGGAGCAGCCTTTATGAGAAGCAATTCCACTCTATAGATTAATAAAGACTACACCAGCATTTGTAGAAAACCAAAAGCTTAAAAAATTATTTTTTCACATTGTTCATTTTACAAGGGTATCTACCACACTGAAATATTTAACTGCCAAGAATATGTCACCTACAGTATGCTGCAAAAGAAAATATTGATTTTTAATCTAAACACACAGTACTGTAGTGGCATTAACAAGTTCCTCATTTTGTTTATGTGTTGCTGGCAAGTGTAGAGAATGCTGTTTACCCTAGATATGAGTTGATGTAACCTTTTCTTACTGAGGAACCATCACTAATAAGACTGTCTGACATGTTGTAACAAGATGTTCACTAGACTAATGTGAATGTACTGATGACATGGCTTTCCTCAGCCTACTATATATCACTAGTTTTCTCCAAGTCAATTGAAATCAGACTGTTGGTCATAAAGAACTTGAAACTTGTGTCATAAGAATTTCCTTTTGATAGGTTTCCTGTGAAGATGTATTTTCTGGTTCAAATCCCTCAGCCTACTTATTACCTCTTCCCTCTCTCATTAGAAGATAGCTGCAGAAGAACTATACTCTTCAGTCATTTCTCAATTAATTTGCATGATACCACAGGGTTTTCTGAACTTCTCATTTAATATCTGACTTTATCAGTAGCATTACAAGTAATTTTGAAGATCCTTTTCTCTCTTATGATATCTCACCAATGCTATTTCAACATCATGCAAAAGTATAAAATTAGAAATTGTCACCTCAGATCCCATTTGATACCTGCAGGGACCCTGTAGTGGAAAACTGAAAGAGATCCTTAAGTGAGGCAGAACACTAAAACTTAATTGTATCTTACAAAGTTTGTACTTTAAAATAAGATACATTGATTAAACTACTCTTGTCTTCTTTTCTTATTATTTCCTCTATTCATTCCTTTTATTTCTTTGTTTTGGAGCAATCATCCTGACTTTTTGGTCTCATTTCATATCAACTTTTGAGAAAATTATCTGCAAACTGAAAAAGCACTCAGAAAAGATGACAAAGTTCTGATACGTCTTTCAGGATCACTATAGATATAAATTTTATATTTGAAACTTCCACAAGAAATTCTTTTCCAAAAAGATAAGGACAATTTGAAAAAGTATTAAAAAGTCTTTTCCTAATATTTTTACATTTGCCCTTCAACAGCTATAAAAATTGTTGTTTTGTTGGGATGTTGACCAGACAAACTTCTTCAGGATATTTTCTATTCTAGTTAGAAATCACAGAATTGCAGATTCCAGGACTCAAAGCGAGCTGAAAAGATCACCTATAGTCCAAAGATGGCTTCCTTGGAAACAAAAACTTTTTCTGCTAATTGCATCCTTCTACCAGTATTTATTTTCTTGGGACAAAAAACCCATGTACTAGGAATATTTTTATATGTTTAGTATTCATTTGAGTGATAAATTGCTGTGATGATGGGATCCTTAGAAAAAATGGATGAAAAATTGTGGCTTCCAAGAAGATTTAAAGCTTCATTATGAGGCTGGCATGGAAAGTTTTCCAGTAACAGAAAGCGTCTGTCTGCCACAAAAAAATGCAGAGATGAGAGATTACAGGATTTTGAATAAAGTGTACTTGCAAATTATTGATCTTCAGCAAATTACTCAAATTCAGAAGAATTACTGTTAAATATACAACATAACTGCATATTAATTTCTTGTCAATAACATCTGGCATCTTGAAAAAAAGGTAGTTATTAATATTGCAAATGTGTCAAAGCAGAACTCTAGAGGAGAATAATGCACTTTTTTCTTTTTAGAATAGTGCCATATAGGGTTATTAAATCAATGCAAAACTCATTTCTTATATCAAAATTTTAATCTTATTTTGGAGACATATCAAAACATTTTCTAACAGTATGATTTATAAAGTAGTACATTACAGCAATTTATAATAAGTTTAATAAAAATGTATTGAAACCATCTTTTTTTTTTTTTTACAATGCAAGATGATAGTATTGGATGCATCTTATTGTGAGATAAATTGGATAAATTGAAATTAGTCTTTTAAAAAATTGTAATTGTGAGAAGTTATATGACATCCATAAAGAGTAGAGGTATGAGATATATGCATATCAAAATGAAGAACTTCCAATCCAAAAGTTTGCTTTTACAACAGTATGATATCACAAAGGCAATTAAATTTTTTTATTACTTTAAAAAGTGTTATCACAAATTAAAACTGGTGCTGTGTGACAGCAGCAGTGTGAATTCTGCAATGGTAGACACACAGATGATGTAATATCTTACAGTTTGACATATCAATGGTTCTTACAACCCTAGCAGTTCCTAGGTATAGCTTATATAATTGTCTTTTCTGGAAATCATAGCCCAGTGAGTTCAGTACAAAACCACAGGTAGGCTTCTTCCTATAGCAGATCCTTAAACTTGTCATATTATCATGGAAGAAAATCTATGGAAAAGAACATGATTTCTTCAGGGCAAGAAGTACTGCTACCAAGTCTTGCCAAAATGAAGAGGTAGTAAAACAGAAAGCGCTTTTTTTTTTTTTTAATTTTTTTAAACTTCCTATTTGTGTATTTAAGAAAATTCTGTTCCTGCTTTCACTATCTTAAGCTGAAAATTCACTATAGGCAATGAGCAATATCATCTACTCTTTATATCCACTGGATTTTAGACTCTGCCAGAATCTGCTAAACTACAAACCAACATTTATTTCATCTGCAATTTCCTCTTCTTAACATGAACTTTTATTAGCTTGTCCACCTGTCCTAGAGCTCTTAGTGTGATATAAAGTGTTGTTATAAAGTGTAGATGTAGCAAGACTCTGGCTCTACATAATAAATTATGAGTTGATATAGTGTTCTCTGTGTATCTTCTTTTATTCTTAAAAGTAGACATTTTAAAAGTCACATTTGGGGAAAATAAGAAACATCAAAAGCATTTTCATAGATATCCTTTATCTGGGAAATTTTGCATAATTTTCTTGCAATTTTCTTTACTTAATTTAGGACTATATTTTATCTTTAATTAGATTCTGAAATGCAAAGAGCATTTCATTGACTTTTTTACGTGTACCTATATATTTTACCCCTAATACACATTAAAGGTATCGAGACAGTTAATGATGCAGATATGAACCTACTGAGGTTTAAAAGGATTTTTTAATCTATCTTCAATGAAGAAGTTTCTTCTGGAAATACTTAGTGTTTCTCACTCATACATGTCCATAAACTTTCAGGTATCTAATTTTCTGTGCTTTTCTGTGTGTAAAAAATATCATTATAATACTTTTAAGAAAAGAAAACACTAAATATGTTCATGTCTAAATATGAGAAGTGTGGATATTTTTGTGAACAAGCCTTAGAAGTCTTTCAGCAAACTCTTGTTATGCTGATACAATTTATGGTACAATCCCATGCTCCCTAATTAAAAACTGAAGACTAATGCTTGCTGATTTTTTTGTTAACATTTTTAAATATGTGTAACTATTTGGTTTACTGAATTGTTTACTATTCAGTAAAGGCGCATATATGATCATGTGCCAGTTCTGTACAAGGCCCACACCATGTTGTGTGCACTCACAATGCTCACAAACCTGCTTCTGTGGTGCTTAACCCCTGGATCAGAAATGCACTGTCCCTGTGTGCACTTGTCATGCTGTTTAGTGAGATAGTTGAAATACCACATTTATACACCTCATTTTACTCTGAGGAATCTTATTCCTCTCCATAGAGAAATTAGTTTGTACCTCAAAAGTGAATTAACTGAATACCTTTGGACATTGTATTCACCTAGGTTACAGTTCAGTCCTTAGTAGATAGTCAATGCCCAGTGTTTTTTATTAAAAAAATTAAAAAGTGATGGGTTTATGACAAAAATGGTTCAAATCAACCTTCCACTCAAACCCTTTTCTGCTTCTTAATCCATCAAGAAAATAAATGGTGTGTAATCCAAGAAATAGGACAAAAGGCAACAGGCAGAAACTGATGCACAGGAACTGCCACCTGAATATGAGGATTAACTTCTTTACTGTGCTGATGACTGTGCACTGTAAAAGGTTGCCCAGAGAGGTTGTGGAGTCTTCCTCACTGGAGATATTGGAGAACTGTATGGACACAACCCTGTGCAATTGCTTTGGGATGACCCTGTTTGAGCGGGGAGGTTGCCCAAATAATCCACTCTGATACCTTCCAACCTTATCCATACTGTGATTCTGAGATAATCTTCTTACACCAACAAACAGTTTAAAAATATTTTTCTAGGAAAAAAACCCTAACATTTGGCAAAATTCCCATCAGGAAGAACAAGTGCTTGACTTTTATGTTGCATGTGGAAAATTTCACAGGCACAGTCTCTGAGGAAATGGAATATGAACTAAACAGTTTCTTTCTGAATGGTGTTTTTTAGAACCAACTGGGAAAACATCATACTAGAAGCAAAGTCTGCAAGACTTAAAGACAAGCACTCAAAGCTCTTAATTTTACAGAAGAAATACAATTGCAGTTCTCATAACAATGGGGATACTTATCTTACCTATACATTTTCAGCTAATCCAAATATTCCTATTTACTCGAAAGTGTCTTGAAATAAGATTTTTCCCACAGCAACAAACTTATCATTCGGGACTAGTATAATTGGACTAGCTTCCATTTATTTAATTACAAGAGCATTTCATTTATTACCTTTGACAGAAAGAAACAGAATTGCTGCTGACATCAAAGCAGGGCTGCCTCTTGTTACTGTGACTCTAGATTTTAAAATAACAGTTCTAAACAGATTTTCTAAGTTCTGGCAGGAAAAAACATTGTTAGGCAGAAAATAAGGCTTTTTTTTTTTTTTTTTTCTCCAGAATGCTCATCAAACAATTTATGCATAGGTAGCTGCTGTTAATTACTGCAAGAAATGATTTTATCTATTTTAATATTTATCCTCTTTGCACTTGGGTCTTATTTTCCAGATGCTGTCAGGCATTGGTAGTAAGGAAATTGATATTAGTGAACTCTGAACCAGATCTTTTCCTAGTTAGCCTGGGAAATGAGACAAAGCAAAACAGCAGCACTGAAAATTACTAGGAGAAAATCTCTATTCTGTTCCATTCCATGTTAAGCAATGCCGTGCTATGCCATCTACACTATGCCATTCTACTCTGCTAGGCCATTCTTTCTTACTCTGTTTGGGATACTGGCTTTGGGACAGAAATGCTGATGCTTGTGCTACATGACATGATGCCACCTGAAAGCTGGAATGGCTGCTAGAGGCTATATATTAATTTTTAATTGTTCATTAATTCCCATTAATGTTTGTCCATTAGATGTCTTAATTTCTGTCCTTCCCTGAAACTATGAAAATCCATAAAATGACTGAAACTCATATCCTGACACTGTGTACAATGCTGAAAGGAGGAATATAGAAAACAATTCTTATTGGTATTTAATCTCTGCACACACTATTTATTGTCTATGAACTGAAGGCAGTGCAAACATTGCAGGGGCAATGAGCAAGAGGGGCTAGACAACAACTGCTGAAATTTCTTATTTACTTGTGAGCAATGTTTTAGTGTTCTCTTCAAAGAGAATAAAAATGAGTTGTCATAAGTTTTTATTTCTTGCAGTATATAAAGATATTTTATTAAATTACAATCCTTTATTCATGCTTCTGAAACATGCATGACTATGAAAGTTCTTAGAACCACAATTGTATTTTTGTATTAAAACTCAGAATCACCCTCTTATATATAAAATAAATACTCTAAATGACTTCTGGATTTCACTTCTCAGTATCATACAGATTGCTTTTCAGTGACAGCCCTCACCTTCCACAGTAAGTTAGTGAACTGTCATCTTCACAACAACAGATAAGCAAATAACTAAAAGACTTTAAAAGAATCTCTATGGAAACTTGTGGCAGGGATATTTTTCCAGCTATTATACACCAGCAAAAGTAATATCAAAGACATTAACATGGTTCCTGAGAAACTATAGGGAAATCAGACTTTATTTACTAAATAAGACAGAAAAGAACCACATCTTTCTTCAGCCAACAGACTCAGATCAAACACTTACCAATTTTTAAATTTGGAAACACGTGAGCTAATACCGGGTGACTCAAAAATCATTCAAAAAATCAAGAGACTTTTGGTTCAGAGACAAACTAGACTTTAACTGTAGAGCATAAAAGAACTTTCAAGGAAACCACTATATTTCTTAAATTTATTTAGATTTATCAACAATTTTTACTTTAAGGTTTATCTTGGTTACATATAAAACTGGAGACATGTATGGGATTTAATACAGCAGTCATTTCGGGACATCAGAGGTCTGCCTATGTGTTTCTTGAAGTAGCTTTTCTTGGATAAATCATGTTTAAACAACAACCTGACTGGCTTCCATAGTGAAGTAATTGGCTCAGGATAAGAGGATAGCTGTAGAAGTCACTCGATTTTAGCAAGATGAAGTTTCCTTTTTGACAATTTTAGCAAGAGGAAGTTTCCTTTTTGACAATCTATTCAGGCATGGCCTGTATAGGAACACCATACAGTTGGTGAAAACCTATGTAGCTACCAGGTTCAAAGGGTGGTTAATGGCTCAAAGTGGTAATTGGTTAAAAATGGAGCTCCTCTGACAGTTTCTTGTAAAAATGTTGTTTTCATTTTTTACTCAGTTGTATGACTTCTTATAAAAGTTAAGTAGTATTTTACTCAGAAGCAATGGGCAATGGTATGTGTACATATAGTTTTTTTTATCCTGAGACAACTGTTTGCTTTTCCCATTGTTTTGAAGGATGTGATACAAAACTGTGTATTTTACCAGGAACTTAAAAAAACACTGCCAGGAGCTTAAAAAAAACCACTGTTTCCTGTAAAGTGGAGGCTTTGGTATATAGAGAAGATATGCTTGTGCTTTGACTTTGGTTCTTTGCTCTCTCAGTGAAGAACTGCAGCCTCCTCAGGAGGTCTTAAAGCAAAGAGTCAGTAGGGCAAACTTGTATGGGCAGCATATTAATCATCTATTTATTGTTACTGTCATGGAGTTTCTTTCTGCTTCTCCTCATTTCATCATTGAAAACATCTAATATTGCTTAGATTTGTGTAGCATCTGTCACAGCTCTGTAGCAGCAGTTGCAGACAGAAGGGGAAAGCTCAGACCAATGGAATCACATCTCTCTGTATGTACCTCAGGTCAGAATTTGGCTAATTATTCTGGTTACTTTTATGTTCATATATATGCTATCCTTTTCTCAACAAAACCAAATGGAACATCAGCTGTGACTGTTATGTAAAGTCTATTTGATAGAATATTTCTACTGAAAAACCTGAATGAAAACAAATCCTAGAATCATAGAATCATTAGGGTATCAAAGACTTCCAAGGTCATCGACTCCATTCGGCTTGATATTCTGTACCAACCACCTTATCTTGTTTGTCCTATGTCTAGTATAAATCATATCTTGTAATGATTGTTTTATTAAAGCTTTTATTCAACGTTTCAGTTTAACTGCAGTCGTCTAATGTCACAAAAAGTAATGGTTCATATTAATATTTCAATCAGACACTTTTTTCAGGCTATATAGATTTATCCATAGTTTAGCATTTCTCAACATTTAAGACAATTTGTTATTCATTTGAATTTTATCTCTACCTTTTACAGCAATGATTTTCAACTAAAAAGAAACTCTATGCTTTTGTATGTTAAAAAGGATTTTGAAACAATATAGTCTGAAATGCTTCATCCCAAAATCCTGCTCTGAAGCTTGCATAAAAGAGCACGTAAAAATCCAGTCTGAGCTGATCTATAAGAATACATTGTGACCTGAATAGTAAGGATTTCAGTGGGGGTTACACTTGTCTTTGCTACCAACACAGATTTGGTGGTGAGAGCCAGCAGAACACTTTATTTCACAGAACTATTGACTATGTTGGTTATAAATAGTCTTAATAAAATCTTGTTCTTAATCATGATATTCAAATCCCACATGATTATAAAAAATGAGGGTAACAAATAGAATGGATTTACTGGATCTGCAAGGGTATTTGTAGTACAAATTCAAATGGTCATGCTTTAGAGAAAGAGATTTTTGATGCTGACGTCCCCTGTCAGGAGAGAACAAGCTTTACATTAGGAGAAGATGACGGAACTGAATAAATGGAACATCAAGGGACTAGAAATACACAGCAAATAGGCACAGCTAGGAGGTCATTCGGAAAGAGAACCAGCTGGATGCAGTTGGTGTGAGGGCACAGTGGCAAATCTATCATCTGTCCACCAGCAGAGAAAAGACACAGGAGGCTGGACTGACTTCAAAGACTGCCTGTACTAGTAAACAGTTTGAAAAGGGATAGCTGAACTGGAAACTGGTATTCTATCTTCGCTTTATTTCTCAGCCCTTCATCACCACCTTTTATTCCCAAACCCATCCTCTCCTCCTTACTTACTCCTTATTTTTTCATCACTCAGTTTCAGGTACTGTCTGATAGGTGCTTCGGGGTAAGACATGCAGTTATGACTCAACAATTTGCATAAATATCTGCTGTGATTACTTTGTTTCTGAATGATGGATGAGAATTTTAGAGATATCTTCCTTTCCTGAATTTACAAGGACAGCCCAATACCAACTAACTAAATAGCTCCTTTGCAAATGGGAAACCTGTCACAAGGTGGTCCCCCAAGGATCAATACTGTTTTCAACACTGCCTGATATCTTCATAAGTGACTTGGATGACAGCATTAGGTGTACTCCGAGGAACTTGGCCAAACACACTCAAGTGGGGAAGTGTGTACTTTGGGAGATTCACCTTGAAGACCTAGACAGGCTAGAAGAGTGGGCTCACCTTATGAAGTTCAACAAGGACAAATGTAAAGTTCTGCATCTGGGAAAACATAACTCAGGGATGAAGCACAGGCTGGGATCTACCCATCTATAAAGCAGCTATGTGGAAAGGGTTCTGGAGGCCCTGGTAGACAATAAGTTCCATATGAGTGACCAGTCACTCTCTGCAGCATAAAAAGGATCCTGGGTTGCATCAAAAAGGGCATCACTAGCAGAGATAAAGTATCCCAGTCTACTCAGTACTTATCAGGTACCACATGGAATGCTGCGTACAATTTTGGTCCCTGCTAAACAAAACATATGTGGACAGGTTGAAAGGGTCTGAAAAAGATCCATAAAGATAATCAAACTCTTATGAAACCCATCATATGAACATATGAATGCTTCAGCCTTTAGCAAAGAAGGCTTAGGGGAGACTTTATTGTCACGTTAAAGTATTTAAAGGATGGCTACAAAGAAGATGAGGACTCTGCTTACAAGGAATCACAAGTCAAAAACAGGATAATGTGTACAAGTTACTCCTGGTAGATTCCAATTGGATGCAAGAGAAAAAATTTTCACAATGGCAGCAATCAGCAACTGGATCAATCTCCCCAAGGGAAGGGGTGGATTCCTGGACACTGGACATTTTAAGATTCAGCTGGAGAGGAAGCTGGACCACTTTACCTAGACTGGGCTTTTGACAAGAAAAGTTGGACCAGATGATCACTGAGGTCCACTTCCAACCTTGTATTCTATGATTATATGAAAATCTATCTCTATGATTACCATGATTACCAGCTGTTGACCTGTCCCATGTTAATGAATTTCAGTGAACTCCACTGACACTCTGTCTCTGAATAACTCCCTATTATAAGTACTATTTCATGGATAGCACTAAAGAGCATGTGACTTCATGAGAGATTTAAGTCTTTTTTGCAATCCATTTCTGTTATAAAATAACACATGCTCTGGGTCCTTTCATTCAAAGTTGATCTGTGATGTTTTTCGGACTGCTCAAAAATACAGTTTCTGGAGGGAAAATCTATGTCTGTTGTGCATATTTTTACTGCATATTTATCTTGAAATTTTCATTTAATTGTCTCTTGGATATAAACCTGACTGGTTGGCAGCCCACAGAGTTTATATTCTATTTGTTTTCAGAACCCATGGAGGCTTCTATAACCTCTGCTGCCTAAACAAATTATCAAAATGCTTTGTTAAAAACCACCAAAGGGGCTTAGGAAACTGAACCTCTGTAGATCTGAAAGCCATACCTAATAAAATATTAGATACCAAGTAATTCCATTGAAATTACATGACTAACTGCTTTTTGGATTTTGCTCTAATCTAGAAATAATGCTTGTATGGTCAGAGGAAATTTCTGCTTATTACTATACAAGGAGGACATTTTAGCAGTGTAAACAGTGATCCATTAGAATTTAAAGAAAATTTTCTTATTGTCAGGTTTCATAGCCTTAACCAGCACTTAATGATTTTTTCATAGCATTAGAATTTTTCTATAGCAATGAAAAAAAGAGATTTATATCCAGTTATTTGGAAGAAATTTGAAAATTTTCTTTCTTAAAGAAAATATAATTTTATGTTCCTTAAAACATCATACAATATTTGAATATTTGTCATGCATAATTCTTCATCAGTTGTGTGGTGCAGGGGCTGAAAGCATCTTAGGCGATACACTTTATCATTTAATAACTTCTGCTACTTGCTTATGGGAATTGTCTTTATTTATGCTACCAGGCATCTAGTGGCATGACAGGAATGGTGGACAGCAAGTTAAACAGGTCTTATAATGAGCATCTACAAATATAACTCATTTATCATGCCCATGTCAAATTTGTCAGAATCACAACCTTTCTGGAAGAAAGAAGGAGCCACAAGAAGGTTAACAGATTTAGAATGCTGCTGAAGTCTCAACAAATAAGCATGTGCAACAAAGAATTATTTAATATTTGCCATTCTTTTTTGTCTTTGCTGGTAGAGAGTAATTGAATAATCTATTTGCTATTTACTATAGTTGCATGACATCCTATGGTGCAACCATTTTCAATATGAATAAATGTTGAATGGAAAAATGCTGTGGTGTGGAACCAATGAATTGAAAAGCTCATTTAGGACCTGATCCTGTGAAACACAAAATGAGCTCTATAAGTGGCTATTCTCTCAGTTCGTATTTCTCTGAGAGTTAAGAGGCTGATTATCACCAAATATATTCAGTATCCTGCAGGATCAGATATTAACCATCAGTCATTCTGGCAAATGAGAACGTCTGATATGAAAATGTTATTAAAACTAGTTTTCTTCATCCTTCTTAAAATGTTTTTTTCTGTGAAACTCAGTTTGAGAACATGAGAAAAATAACTCATGATCTTCTGAGGTTAACTCTTATCTGTCAAAACTCTACTGTTTATTTTCATTGTCACTGTAGATATATATTCAAGATGTTACTATGATTTGTTGCTTATTAACTGACTGTTTTATTGTTTGTATTTTAATTAATGATGTGAATGAAAAGTAACTAATACAGCATAATACAAAGACAGACTGTTAGATGCATCAATCAAGCATATTTGATTTCTCTGGAATAACCAATTTTATAATTAGCAAATTTAGATTTGCATACAGAGGATCATATTGAAGAAGAATAATTGTGATGGGAAACATACTTTTGAAAGTTTATTTCATCAATAAATAAAGACTAGGAATCAGATGCACAGCATTTTCAGTCATTGTATTATTGAAAACTACAAATGTTGAAAAATAATGCATGTTACATTACTTTTATGAGAGCCGTGAAATTGCATGCATGGTACTATTCACTTAATTAGTATATCCCTATATAAAAAGAAACACAATAATTAATGGAACAATGCATTTATCAAGAGCTCATTGAACTGCATTTTGATAGTTTCTCTTACCTTTTATGTAATTCAGGTTTTATTCAACAGATGCCTCACTAGGAGGGTATATGCAGGAAGAATGTCTGAATTTCACAGAAAATGGAAGTACCATACACTGGCAAATATATAAATAAGTGAATATTCATGTAACTGCATTTTGTTTAGAAATGAAATAAATTACTTTGAATCTACTTTAATAATATTCTCAGGCAAGTGTTAGGCATTTGGAACTGCTAAAGTAAAATATTTCCATAAATTCTAGTTTAATTGTGTCCACATGGAAGTTAACAGGGTTGTGAAGAAAGTATAAACATTGGGAGGAAATAGGAATTTCAGCTGCCTATTTAGTATAGTAAAAATAAACTAGATTTTATCAACAGCTCAGATACATAAGGGAAATTCACAGGCAATAACAGTTGTTGAAAATTTAGTATATCATGGGCAGTTTAGAATTTTTATTCAAAATAATATCATCAAATTGAAATTATTTTGACTTATTTCATATTAATAATATTCTAAATATATATCTTGAGTCTCTTTCGTCATCTTGATTTCTGAAATTTCTGTAGATTTTTCTTTTGTTAATTAATCTGCATTTCCATTGAAGTTAGGCTTTCCTTCTTCGCTTCTGTGTTGAGGTTTAACCTCAACCAGCAACTAAGCCCCACACAGCCTGTTGCTTAGTCCCTGGTAGGATAGGGGAAAGAACCAGAAAAGCAGAAGTGGGAAAACTTTTGGGTGGAGATAAAGACAGTTTAATAGGTTAAAAAAAAAAAGAATCTGTGCAAACCAGTAAAGCAAAACAAGGAATTAATTTACACCCTCTCATGGGCAGGCAGGTGTTCAGCCTCCTGAGAAAACAGGGCTCCATCATGCATGATAGTCACTTTGGAAATAAAATGCCATAACTCCAAAAGCGTCCTCCCTCCACCTTGCCTTTTTGCTATTTCCCTTCAGTTTTATTGCTGGTCACAACGTCATATGGTGTAGGAGACCCCTCTGGTCAGTTGGGGTCAGCTGTCCTGGCTGTTCCCCATCTCAGCTGCATATGCACACCCATCCTCCTTGCTGCTGGGGTGAGGTGAGAGGCAGAAAAATCACTGACCCTGTGCAAGCACTGCTCAGGGATAGTAAAAACATCCCTGTGTTATCAACACTGCTTCCAGCACAGATGCAAAATATTGTCCCATGCTAGTAATAAGGAGAAAAATTATCTCTATCCCAGCCAAATCCAGCTCATTCTGCATCTTATTTCCTCCAAAATATCTTTATTCTTTTTTGTTTGTTTCTCGTTTATTATTTTTATATTCTTGGAATGCGTTGCCTCACATGCTCTTTCATTGGAGAACTGCAAACTGTTCATGGTTGGTTCCATCTAGTCAGCTGAAGTCTGTTTTTTCTTGAATCAGTGTTTGTTTAGCTGTTTGTTTTCTTATTCATTTGAAGCTGTTTCTACAGAAGCACTCCACAGACTCTGTTGAAAGGTAATCAAGGACCAGAATCTTTAAAAAGAAGACTTCCAGCCCAACAAGTGGGTGCACTATTTCACTGACTACTTCCCTCTGATGACTCAGTTGATAGTTTTACTCTTATTTGAGACAGCAGTTATTCACTGACTTGATGTCTGAGAGCTTTGCCAGCATCCTTTCCTGTTCTGCTTCAGGGAGAATCAGCAGTTTGAAGTATAAACAAAAAAGTGTTCCACTTTACCCTTTTCATCCCAGGGCCCAAAGGAGAGAGCAGTCAGTGGTCCGGGAGAGCTGCCTCAGAGTGACACCCTTCTTTGGAGGCCTGTAGAGCCAGAAAAGGAAAATACTAGTGGAAAAAAACCAGTTCCTGTAGATCTCCTGCTCCACAAATCCCTCCAAGAGAAGGCAAGAGAAGTAGCAGACTTTGCATAAGGTTGTTACAGGTCCTTAAAAAGTATTTTTATCAGAAAGTATAAGGCAAGATGCAGAAGAGAACAGGTGGTGCTCTGCAGGAAAGGCAGTGGTCTCTATTCAGACAAGCCTGATAGAGATAATTTTTCAGAAGTCACCTGTCCTGGGTTGCCGTGTAGGATGTGCCCAAAGTATTTATTCTATCACCATCTTCATGAGCTGTTGAAACCAGGTGGGGCAGTGTTTTCCCTTGCCCCCTCCCTCTGGACTATCTTCTGTTAATGGCCCATCAATGCCTTGCTGCATGACTCACAAGTAAGTCCCTCCAGGAGCTTATCTCTGTTTCATGGGCCATCAAGGACACACTGCATGACTCATGGAATGGTATCAGCCCATTGTGAGATACTCCACCCAGGGGGAGGAGCCAAGCATTCTCACCTGGATATAATCTGGGATTTGGGACAGTACAAGCAGCCCTTACCACTGGATTCCCAGAGGACAAGAGCTGCCAGACCTTTCTACGGGATCACTGCTTTAACAAGGCCACTTCATCTGGACTACTACTACCACCCTAACTAACAGGATGTCAGGTTGTATTCTGACTCTGTCAGGGGTCTTTTGTACTATTGCTTTTTAGTTATTTTATTTTATCTTACCTTCTTTCTATTAAATTGTATTTCTGACTTGGAGTCTCTCACTGCTTTTGCTTTCAAACCAGCACATCACCACAGTCATTGTTTTTGAAAAGAGCTCACCATAGCATTTCATTCCAAATTTTTAGATTTAGAGGTGATAGCAGAGCCCCTACTCTTGAATTTTACCTCCACAGTAAGGTAGAAACGATTCAAATTTATTCTGCTTACTCATTCCATGACCATTTATATAACAATTTCTTACATTCATATAATGCAGTGTTACCTCCTGGGAACACACACAATACCCCTTTCCTTCATTAGAGGTCTTGGTCTTACAAAGTGTTTAGTATTGTAGAGTTACGGGGAACTTTTTTTGTTCCCTGGAGGGAAGCATCCTGCTTTTATCTTCCTCAGTATCTCACTTCTCAAAAGTAATTTAAGCTTTTGGGTGCCTATCTCTTTCCCAGTTCAGAAAAGCTGAAAGTAAATAGTTTATTTTAAAATATCTTTAATATTTTAAAACATGTTTCATATGCAAGTTTGTGTTCAAAATTAAATTTTGTTTAAATAGTGTGAAACTATGAGACAAGTTTGCAAGTTATCAGCTATATTGTTTTACATTGAGAATAGATTCACTTCTCAAATTTGATCTCAGTAAAAGTGTTCCTTTTCCTACCTATAGCTAATTTTATGTGTTTTCAAAATGTACAGTTAGAATGAATTACAAATATTTTTCAAGATTTCTTAGAAAAATAGAAACAGGAAAAATGTTTCTCTGATTCTGAGAACTACTGAAAAATGGAGTAATATTTAAAAAAAAAATCCTGGGTAAAGGGAAGCCAAGGTGGTTGTGGTTTCTAGCGATAGTTTCTGATAAATTTCTTTTATATTATTTGATCTTTTAATGATTTTTTTCTTCACTGTAAACTTCTGCATAAAGGAGTATTTGGAAAAAAGAAGGGAAAGAATGTAAAGGCATTAAAAATTATGTAAAAATTTGGCTGGTCAGTGTAACACACCTCTTCTTGGGCTGATAATAAGAGATTTACTTCACTGCTGTGCATAGAATTGTCCAAGCTAAGAAAACACCAAGAAGAGATAAATGAGAAAGGTTGGAACAGTCATGAAAATCTGTAAACACAATAATAATGAAACGTCTCTGTATCCTCTCAGATACCTTTTCCCATGATTGTAAACTGACTTAGCTAACAAATATGCATTGAAAAGAAAGACAAAACAAACAACAAGTATAAAGACTATCACTGCAGGCAACAAATTAAGTTTCTTGATGAGAAAATTTACCTTGTAATAAGAGCAAATGTACTAATGTAAGTTTCCTGGGCAGTTTCATCTATATTTTTAAGTAGGGGAAATATTAGTGTGTTTGTGTGTTAATAAAGCAGCATTTTTACACAGAGAAATGACAGAATTTACTAAAAGTTTTATAGCTGCTGCTATTATTAGTCGTCAGGTCTTTGCAATACAGCTAGGCTAAGGGAGAATTTTAATGTTATCAGCTTTTCTTTTTTAAGCCAATTGTTTTTGTATTTTTTCCTGACATCATGAAATCTGCAGCTGTGCCAATACTGGTGTGACAATTCCAAATAAATGTAGTGTAAACAAAAGAAATTGGTTCCCTATCAATAGGATCTGTGTGAATTCTTGCTGAAGAACTTCATCCCCCAGTCAGGTTTCCTTCAAACTAGCAAACCATCTGTGAGAGAGAAAATAAAATTTAAGAGATTCAAACAACAGTGAAAAGGACTAATGAATGGATTAGATGGAATGCAGCAGGGAGTTCAAGTGTTTATTTTCATATTACTTCAAGGTACTGAACTCCAGAATGGTGAATTTACAAGCTTGCTTGTAAATACCAGACATATTAATATTTTCATTAAGGATAACAGAAATGGTCAATTATAAAACAAAAGAGAAGACAAAAATGAGAGAACAAATATTTAATTTTCTGATTTAACCTACTATTTCAAATATCATTCTCCTTTACCTGACCACATAAACTATTTAGGCATATTCAAATCCATCCTTTCATGCTTATTTCCATGTATCTGTGCCCATACATGTAAAAATATGAAATGTGGGGTTTTTTACTATTTCATAATTTATGTTTTGTGTAAGATACATGTCCACATTATTTACTGAACTTTTTAAATATTTTGTCATCTCTTAAATGAAGGAAGTCTTAGAGATGATTTTTTATATTGTGGGTCTTGGTCAACCAGAAATAGATTGCAATAAGTTCTCTGAGTATCCATTAGTAATAAATTAAAAACTACTCAAAACAATCTTGCTTGGAAAAAAAAGGAGTAAGGAACACAAAGGCTTATTTTATTCCTAGTTTTTCTATTTTGAAAATGTAATGATTTTCTTTAAAAACACAATAGTTAATAAAAGTAACAGTTCAGAGCAGTAATTCCTAGTGTTTGACATTTATAAAAATGTTAAATGAATATTAGGTTTCAAGTGAAATATCTACATGCAAATTTACATGAGTATTTGCTATCATTAAGCATTTGCTTAATGATAAGATTATACATGGTTATCTCACTCAAGCGCAGTTTGACTGCAGAATCAAATTAAAATACCAAAAAAAATGCGGACACCAGCACATTTTCTGTTATAATTTGGCTTACAGTTACAGGAGATATCCCACCCTAAAATGTGGCAGTGTCGAGCTCCACATGTAGTTCAGGTAGGGCTGCTCAGCTGCTCTAGACCTGTGAGATAATGATCTGACCCAGACCAGTCACACTGTCTGCTTCAGTGTGTGACCACACAGACACTCATGAATCCAGGCTGTGCATAGATAGTGGGAAAAGCTGGCAGTGTCATTTGAGGGCTGGCTAGAACTCAGATGTCTTTTGCTTAAATTGCTATGAAAGAACCACAAGCAGATGCAAGACAAAATCTTAAAAAATTAAATATTTTAGGGATGTTATTGTCAAAAAAACCCATTACAATTCTTGCCAACTGGATTCAGCTACTGGTACAGATGCTTTCTAAGAATTTCTCCAACCAAATCAACATTCCCCATAAATAGATATGATCTTAAAGGGAATGGTATTAGGATTTGTGAAAGTTCTCTGAACAGGTGTTGCATTTATACACAGCAAAAAGTTAGACTGATATGAAGACTAATACATTTCAAGCTCTGTCTGGAAGCATTATTGAGGGCCGGCAGATCCCTTTTTCTAAATACTTACTTCTACTTATCTTTGGATTGAAGGCTGCCACTGAAATCTAAGTACATCTTTCTGCAGCAGGGAATTCTGTCTGGAAGTGCCTAAAATAGACCATTTTTTCATTTCTCATGGGCCAAAAAAACAGTCATCAGACAGTATTGACTGTGAGGCATTGCTAAATTTGATTTGATTAATACTGGCAAATTAAAGATGAGAGGCTCTGCACCACAGAAGAATTGTTTTTAGTCTTCTTTCATGAGGTTATTTTGAAAGTTTTAAAATCCTTGTCAGTGTTATTTTCTAAATATGTATTTTTCTCCTGGGATTAAAACAGAGTGAATGACAAAGGCTGGCACTGATCTTCATTCATAAAGTAGATATGCAGTGAAAGGTTGGAAAGTAAAAACCGTAAGAAACCTTAAAATTGGCATACATGCTGCTCTGCATATGGACTTTGTTTCTGACCTTTGCACCTGAAAGTCATTACAGAGAAAGGACATGTCCAGAAATTTTGTCAAGATGAGGGGGATCGTTTGAGGACGTGATATTTTCTAAATAAAATTTGGAATTTTAAAAGGTTAACATGTCTTCCATATTAAAACAGACTGTTTCTACATGGAGTTTAACTAAGTATGCAATAAATAAAATGTCAGCATATTGCAGAGTCTTTTTAGAAACATTATAGATGAGTGAGTGCATATGATTAAATGAATGTTATCTATATTTTTGTTAATATTTATCATTAATAATATCCCATTAATGAAAAATAATGTTGATAGCTATGAGGGATATTGTTCTTGAATAGATAAATGCTGTGTAACTGAATTTTCCATTAAACCACACATTTAGATTTGTTATGGTAAGAGATGCTTCATTTATATTGGTTGAGAAGACCTCTTGAGATGGATTTACAATTGAATACTTGGCTCTTCAATAAATAGGTTTTCTACTTTAAAAATTATATATTTCGATTTTGGATGTATTTTTGTTGTCATATAGGAATGGGAAAACGAGTCTAGGAAAAGTGTCATATTAAAACATTTTTTAATTCTATTTTTAATTGATTGAGAAGTTCAAAGCTGAGAGGTATTTCCAATTTGACCTACTTATATTTTATATTGACCCATATTATATATCATGCTGTCATAAAGCTTCATAGGAAAAATTAAAGGGTCTTAAAAATTATTTAGTGAAACATACTGTTTCCATCTGGATTCAAAAGTTTTAAATTATACCACGGTGGTTATTAGGATTCAAGGTGAAATTTTTTAAGCTATAAAGAACTTTTTTTCTGTCTGCAGTTGCATGTACACACAAAACTAATCAATGGAATGAAATTATTCTAAATTATCCTTAATCTATTAAAGTTAATGAATTAAACACAATTATAATTATAGCAATTATTACAATATTGACATAATAATCCAAATAGATGGAAGTAGTTATTAGCCATGTATAACATTTTGAATGTTGCAATTCAACTTTGTTCAAATTATACAAAAATATCGGCAAAATGTGAAAATTTCACATTAGTCTAAGTATCACAATACTGCAGTACTCTGTTTAGATTTTATTGCTAATATGTCATTGTCTTAGGTAGATATCTACCAGAATTTTAATGTTTATATAAAAGCATATTTTCATATGCTTATTGTTGTACTTTTTTTTTTCTTCATCAAGAAATTTGTTTTGCAATTTTGTTTAAGGATTTTGTTTTAATTTAATAGAGGAACTTAAAAAATCTATTAAAATTTTTATTTATTTAACCTCTGGAGGGTTTACAATTATACAGATGCATGATATTGCATTACATAAAAGTTTTTACTAGTGTATTTTAAGGTTGAAATTACGGGGAAAAAAATGAAAATCATTATTCTATGGATGGAAGGTTCCGAGAAAGTTGCAGACAATGAAATATTGCATGGACAGTTTTCCCTTATCACATCTTCCTGCACTTCTGCTCATCCCATTCACTTTTTGTATTTTCACTTGCTTACAAAATTTTTCCTTTTCAATTTCAAGCCTACATTTCTTCCAAGTCTTTCCCTCTCCTTTATTCCTTTACATTTCTGGCCTGATTGCAGCATTTCAATTGCAGGACTTTGGGCAACTCCTGCTCCTTTTCGCTGCCCCTCATTTCATCTCACGCCAGTTGCTTGTAATCGCTCCACTTGCAAATTTTCTTGGTCTTTTTCAATCACACTGTTTTTCCTCATATCTCCTCTCCAGAGCATCTGATTCCAAGACTTCAATGAAGATTAATTGGGTAAGCTTCATATGACCATGCAACATATGACTTTGGTTGTTTGTATTTGTGCAAACATAATTAAAATACCGGCAAAAAGGGGATTCTACTTTAATGATATTGCAGGACATACCTGCATAAAATTTTCATAAGCCTGCCTACTCATACATCTTAATTCTGAAGGTGTTTTGTATTATGATCTTCATTATATTAAAGTGTTAAATGTAATAAAGGAAACAATAGTTAAGTTTGTAATTTAAAATGGTTTTGCTACGTTTTAGAGATTAGGCCTTATTTTCTAGTGCCAAACTGTATCCTGTTCTCAAAATTACCTGTAACAGATTCTTTGGGATAAGCAAATAATAAACATATTATGTTTTAAATTTTTTTTTAAGTTTATAACCTTCAAGTTCATCTGATATTGGAAGATTTAACTGCAAAAAAACAGGAAAAACAATTTACTTTTCCATTTCAATTATCACTTTGTGTCTCTTAGTTGAATCTCTCATTCCTTTCTGCCTCTCAGGTTGATGAATCTTAAACTATTTGGGTTATTTAGATATAAGTTACTTCAGATTCAAATAAAGGATGTGACCTTGTGCTTTGAAACAAGATGGGTAGTAGGACAATGTATGACCAATGGAACTCATTGTCAATAATTGCAGGCCACAACTAAAGGAAGAATTAAAATAATTCACAGTGATGTATTCTAGAATATCTGTAATCACTTAACCTAAGGATTATTTTTGATTTATAAATAATTACATCTTCTCAGTGAAAATTAGGGTAAAAAACCCATGTAAATAGAAATTTAAAAATTAGAAGGAACTATTTTTATATTGAAATATTGTCCAGATTACTACTGAGAAGATTAAATGATGGTGCAGCATCACTTTGATGAGAGGAGGTTATCAAAACTGAACACAATTCTCAAAGCTGAAGGTAACACTAAAAAAAGGTAGAAATTAGTGTGATAGAAGAACTGTGGCATTCTATTTACAAAGACAATAAGGGCTTAATCAATACTGATAAAAATATAATGAAAGTTCAAAACAAGATTTTTAGGCTTTTTACCTCATCCAGGAAAAAAGGGAAGAGGAAGGTAAATCCTAGAGACAAAATACTTAGAAGGACAGTAAAAAAAAAATTCTGCCTCTGACTAATAAAGTTGAAGATATTGCTATATTCAGGAATTTGAATTGCCTGTCTCTGGACATGTCTCCCTGCAGACATGTCTTGACAGACATAAGACAACAAATAACTTTCTTGTTTTTCAAGTGCTGCTCAAAAATGTCCCAGTATAGATACTTTGACAGAACATTGCTCATTTTCTAGTTTTGAATATGATGTTATTTTTCTGTTGAGATATGGTGATTTTTATGTTGCTGAAAACAAAATCCTTTCCAAATCAAGGCAGAAAGATACCCTTTACCTCTGATGAACATCATGAAGAGGAAACATAAGCTAAGAAATCTGAGGTAGCTAGCTAGCTAGCTAGCTAGATAGATAGATATACACACACACATATATATATGCAACTTCCTGGCATTACAGACAGAAACATGAACATCAGTTCAAATAAATGACATATTTTTTTTTTCTGAAAATAACAGAGATGCAGATGATAAAGCCTAAACTCTCATAAAATAAAACAAAAATAGTTTCTATTTTTCAAATAAAACCGTTACGCAACTGATTTACCTAAAACTCTTTAAAAGTGACAGATTAAAAACTTAAGAAACTAAGGGAGAAATTCTTGCTCTAGAAGAATTGCCAAGACAAGTTTTTTTCAGAGCAGTCATGAATCTTTATGGTTATTTCTGCAGGGATTTTTCAGGCAGCAGTTAGCAAACAGGTTGCTTTATGTGTGATATTGATGGTGTCAGTTCGTGAAATGAATAATGTCTAAGCGACTCCAAGTTATGTACCTTGTAAGTTGTTTGTTGTGAGATTATCTAAAAGATTCCAAGTTATGTACATTGTATGCTGTTTGTTATAAAGTTAAGAAAGTCATGCTGTTACTCACCAGTCAGTTCAAACTGTGTGTGCCAAACTTGTACCCTCAAACCTCCCTTCTCCCCCAAACCCCAAATCCCCTTGCCTTCCGTCAGGCTAGGCCTCTGCTGCTCCCCGCCTGCTTGTCACAATACTGGCACGGCCTAATATGGAAATCAAGAAACTCCCATGATGCTCAGCTCCAAGCGGAAGTCCAATTAACGCCAAAGATTCCTTAGAACAACAAGCCAACATGAAATCTACACCTATAAAGGGCACTACTGTGTGAGCGAGACATCCAGCTACCTTTGAATGATTTCCACCTTGTCGTCACTTTGTCACCATGACCTGGAAAGCACTCGGAAAAGGCGACACCCCCTAGACTACACGAGGCAAGTGAATTCCTGAGGATCCCTGTGAGGCAGGAATCCCGACTCTACAGCATGAGCAGCAGATTTGCCTTGCTCCTCCTCAGCGGTGACTGGAAGGAGCAGCGGTGGCGTGTGCCACCCCTCGAGTTCCCCTTAAGAGAGCTGATTTCAATAAAGGCAATTAAGGACCTAATAATTATCTCCTGCCCTTTTATTTATTAACAGTTCGCAGGCCTGGTTCTCCAAAGCTGTAAACCTTGTGGAAGTGGTCATTGCTTATAAATGTGGTGCAGACAAGTTGAAAAATCTCGAGCTTACATCCTACTGACTTCAAATGGATCATTTGTTTTGAATATTAAATCAGTGCGTGCACTGTTGGCTCAAACTACTATTTCTGCTAGAGGGAAAAGTAATATATTTTCATGCTTATATGACTGGCAAGTATTTAATGGGTATTAAGATGATGGAAAGAAATACATCCCACACTCAGAATTTAAGTGTAATAACTCCAGTTAAACCACTCAAACTAGAGTTTCAAAATATCAAACTGTGATAGTAGAAGTGTTGTATGAACACTGGTGAGATCACATCACAGCTGAGACTCCACATCTGTCTGTTGGCATGGCCTACTGAACAAATAGTCATGAAGAAAAGCTCTTTGGAAATATGCTCCAAGAGCATGGGTGCGGGTGTTCAGAGCTGCTGCTGCCTAGCTCGTTTACCAAATCTGCATTCAAGGGTACAGCTTAGTACCTTTCTGATCTTGTGGGTCTGAGCCTCAGGCAGAAGAGTGGCAAACAGCGTGGAAGAAGAAAGGAGCACTCCCACATGGGTGGCAACCAGGTTTTATTTCACCCGGAGGGCCCACACAGGAGTGAGGGCTTCTCCTCTGGGTCTAGGTTTAAGTACAGGGGGTGTGGACAGGGCAGGGGACAATCTAGAACCAATACCAGTGAGGGAAGGAGTGACTCAGGACAAAAGGGACAATTAGTAGAACAATCTTATACATAAAAGAAGGAGGGGGACTGAGAACTTGCCAAATCACCTCACAGCCCCACCAGAATTTTCCAGGCTTCTGGGAGGGGTTGCAAAGTGATGGAGAGGACTCAGAACTCGGGAAAGACCAAAGGGTTTCTACATGGGGGTACAGGGAGGGACCATTTTAAAACAAATAACAGAAGTATGCAGAAATTTGGTAAAGCCAAAATGCACCACAACAAGTGGGGCTTCTGCTGCCCTAGTGTTTCACTTTGATCCTTTCAGTTCTGGGTGTCTCACTTGGTTGTTCCATGTAGTTCATCTGGTTTGAACTTTGATCCTGTGAATGAACTACAGCTTCTACATCTGTAAATAGTGTTAACCTCTGCATCTGAATTGTCACCAAAAACACAGTTTGTGACAACTTTGCCCCAAGGTGGGCTGCAGGTGGTGGCGTTTCTGCCGTGAATCTGCTGGTGATTACTCAGATCCACATGAACAGAGGAGGAAGAGCAGAAAAGAAGCATTTCCAGATATTGGTGAGCTCCCTTGGCTTTCTCTGCAGACAAAAGGAACATTGTTGTTCCACCAACAATGTGATTCAGACCACAATAAAGCCCAGTTGCTATTTTGTCTTGTCTTGCAGGAACAAATGCCTCTCTAGTGAATGAAAGAAATCCAGGAAGAGATTAGTTTAGGTTAAAGTTAATGATAATGAATGCCAAATATGATAATAATTTTTTTCAAATTGAATTCACAAAATCTACAAATGACAAAGATGTCATTCCTGGAAGTTGTCTTTTTTTTGTGCATGGAGCAGACTTATCAGGAGATCTGACTATTTTCTGGCTATCATAGAATGGTTTGGGTTGGAAGGGATGTTAAATCATCTAGTTCCAACCTAGCTACCACAGGAAGGAATGCCATCCTCTAGATCAGGTTGATCAGGGAAATGCTAGGTTTAAATGTTTCTTTGATATTGCTGATGCATTTCTTCTAAACAAGGATCCAAAATTCACGCCAGTTCTAATTTTTTCTTTTTTTTGTAAAAATAAAATTTGTCATGTATGGTATGGTATAAAAAATTGCATTTTAAGCATGTATAATCAATATGACAATTGTAATCATGTTTTCCTTTAAATAAGCAAATAAATTTTTACTTAGATTAGTGATTCATTCATGATCTGAGAGTCCACAGCCTTGAATTCCTAGAGGTCACTCTGTTTTACAAAATGCTAAGCTTGGTGGAAAGTCAGTTCATTGCAAGTAAATTCATTGATCTGCCATGGCAAGTTGCAGAACACTTTAGGGAAGGTTTGTAGGTTGAACTCCCTGGGTTCCATCCTCTGATCACAGATTTTTTTGCAGTCTGTCTTCCAACCAGCTGTCACACAGCCAGTAGTGTATTGCAGCAGCTTTTAGACTGTGATAACTTCTGTGCATGGCCACAGATGGGTGATGAATGTTTGCTGGCACAAACTCCAGATGATTATGTATTAAAAAAGATAATGATAATTATCAAAGCATTTGGGAGCTCTTCTTTCTCCTTCACTTGCCAGAGGATTGAAGATAGTTCCCGATCACTATTACTGTGAGGTGCCAGGTGGAGAATTCTCTCTTCTGTAATTTACAGTTGTTTCTTAGAGGTTTTCTTCATTAAGTCTAATTAAAAATATTATTTCATAGTGCTCTATATCTTAAAATCCATACTTCCTCTCACATGTCTAGAATGATGCTACTTAATGCAGGGATCTCTTGAAGCAGGTTAAAACTTAGAATCTGATTAGTGTTTTCTCAGTTATCCATATTGCATCATAACATTTTCCTGTGGAAAGCAAGGAATCACTGGCTGATCTACAACAAAGCCTGAACAGCATATCTGCATCTAGATTAACACCTCTAAAGTCCTTGAGCAGTATTGCTCAACAGTCTCAGATATTTGGTTCTGAAATAATTGTGAAATGGTTTAATTGACACAAAACATGAGCGTCTTTTGTACATGTCCTATGGATATTTCAGTTATGACAATTACAAATGTATTCCTGCTGAAATTACATTTCTGTTTTGTAAAAGTATTCAAAATCTCAAAACATTTGTAAAACATTCATTTTAACAAGGATTTCAGATTCTACATCTGTTTCTTAGGTGAAACTTCACCTTATTGAAAATACAAAGGATAGGATTTGTATAATTTTTATGTGGAAGTGAGATATCAAATTTGCCTTGACCATTGATCTTGTTTCCCCTGATAGCAACGTAGGAAATTTTCAAGAATTATCTCACACTGAAATGTCTATTTTAGTGTGAGATAAATCAACCCATATATTAATTAATTGTACAGTTAGGTCCTATTCTAAATTTCTAGTCTTAGTAAGGAAGACAGCCCATCAAGTGAGATATTTGAGAAGGATAAACCAGTGGAAGTTTTACTAGTGAATTCAGGGTCAGTGAGTTCAGGTAGCTTCAAGGGTTTGGCTTTTCCTTTTGCCTATCAAGCTCCTTTCTTCAGCATTTCAGAAGTGAAAATGAGGGTCTCAAAAATATCTTGCCTGGGTTGTCTTAGCAAATTTTATCTCTAATTTTAAAAACAGTGTGACCCAAAAGCTGCTTCTTTAATGAATACTAGTTCTAAAGACTCACAATGAGCAATATAATGATGTTTTGACACAGAAATCTATGTTCTTTTGAGTACATTAAAACAATGGCTTAAAAACAAAAGTTCCTTTGGATAACAATAGAACTGAGTGAAGGTCTCACAAACCTGTCAAATACTGCCAGGCACTTTCTTCAATTAATTAAAATTCAGACATCACATTTATATTTTTCTTTTATTCCCAGGTAAAGCAGTGGGAATTTTGCCACTACTCATTTGGGAACAGGAACTAATGGTATACTATTGACCCTTTTTTTCATGCATTTTTCTAAATATTCTGTTCAAGTTCATTTAAATGAAAAGGCATTGTCAGATCTAATTTTATCAGTTTTATCACCTCCACTCTTTGTACTCATAATTCCCTAACGTAATTTTTTTCACTCACTGATTAAAAAACAAACACAAACAAACAAAAACCTGAAAACAAACAAAAAACAACCCACCAATGAAAAAAAAGAAAAACCCCAAAGAAAACCCCACTCCAAAAAAACAGAGAAAAAAGAAGAAAAATCTAGCCAGATTTGTTTAGAAAATGTTTTATTCCAAATTAATCTGACACTCCTGTTTACAAGTAAATGTATCTAGGGAATATTGTTTTACTCAATGAACTCCCTATTAGCATGGAGTCTCTTTTCATAACATATGGAATTTAAAAATATATATATATATAAATATTTACATTTAGATCTTAACTAGTTAAATATTGTTAGATAAGGTATTTGAGCTTTACTTTGGCTGCCAGTTTAAATTACGTTTCCCACATTGCTTTTCACCAAAGACCATGCTGAGGTATCCATTTTTTACTGAAAGATTTATTACAATAGAAAAAAATTCAAATGTATCAAGAGCTTAATCTTTTGACTACAAATCTATGTTTTGATTGATTATAGCTGTTGGAGAAACATGTAAAAATTTATTTTTGACTTGCTCTAAGACAGCAAGTTATTTTTCAATGTGTCATGTACACAAATAGAAGAAGTGACAGTGACTTTAAACTCATATGTGCCTTTTCAGTTCAGTTTTTATCTCAGTTGTAGGTGGTCTTAAAACAGAAAAGTGTGAAATTTGTCTGCAGTGCTTTTAAATAATTACTCCAACAATACTTTAATCAAACTTTAATTAACTCAGAAGAGAATAATTCTGAAAACATCCAGAAAATGTAGGCTGCCCAGCAATTAGCATTAGTTAGACATGTTGTTGCTCATTCTGAAATTCACCTGATGCCACTTTTACTCCACATTGTAATGAAAAATGTCTTTTCAGTGAATTATTGTGGGAGGACTGTAACAAAATGTTATCTATTGGTATTTAGAGGTGTGATTGAGGACTCTAGAACAAAGTTGGGCCCTGAATACATTTCTGTTGTCATATCTCTACACAGACTTCTTCAAGTTCCAATTTCAGTTTTATTTACCTTGTTCTTAGACAATGTTTGAAAGCATCAACACTTGACTGAATGCCAGCACAATCTTTCAGATAGGAGTCAGTTCACATATTTTTCTTATTTTTCTTGTATTTTGAATATTCCTTTGTGAATCCATCATCATCACTATGATCAGGTTTCATGTTTGACATATGCTAAGACATGCTAATGTACATTATAAACATGTTGCACATTAACCTTAATGGCACTGGGTCTACTGTGCTAACTGATGACATTAGGCAGATGAAGTGCCAAGATAACATCATTGAAAAGACAACAGGATGACATCTTATTTTAATAGCATTTTAATTGATGCTTCATTATGTAATAGTATTGTGCATAGTGCCCAGTGGAAGTGTAATGTTCCCTCTAACAAAAGCTATTCAAATTTGCTATTGCAGAGTATGTGTTAAAACTGCATTTTCAGCCTCCTGCTGCTGCCATTGGTAGAAAAGTGGTATTGTGGAGAAGAATCCCAGGTATAATGTCACTAAGTGTGCATTATCTGCTCTGTCTGAAAAGTCAAAAGCTAAAGTCAAAACTGTCCTGGACTTCAGCATGACAACATTCAATCTACATAATTGTTTTTCTTGAATACTTCTTTTTATAAAATGTGACACTTAAAGCTCTCATAAAATGAGTGTTACTCCATGTACATCAAATATTAGTGAATTTTACATTTTTCTGCATTTTGTTAAAAGCAAACAAACAAAAAAACCCCAAACCATGAGCAGCTGCATAGGTAAAAATCATGTAATTTTACAATTCTCCCACTCTTTATTTGCAAAAGGAAAAAGAAAAATACTATTTTGAGAATAAATTCCATTTACAATGCTATATGTACTGTGTGACTTATATCAATGTCAGTTGGATTTTTTACTGTGCAGAAAAGAATGGATAAGCATAAAATGATGAATAGAAAGTCCATTAAAGTAATCTAATATAGTATAAACTATGATAATGTATCTGTATCAGTATCATAACCAATGCTCATTTGATTTTACTAAGTACTGTAGTCTGACAAAGTATTTGGTGTCATGTGTCAGGCAACTTCAATGGGCTTCAATATCAATAGAATCCATGTCCAGAAAAGACCAGAAATTCCTTTATTCTGATCTCTTTGTTATAGACTGTGTTACAAGCACATTCCCTGCATTGTGGTCCTACTGGATTCCCAAAATTTTTAAATCTTCCAGACTGGCAATTATCTTTCAATTAAAGAAAGCTGATAATAGATCATCCAATCTCCTAGACTAATCACCCCATAACTGTTAAATGTTAGCATTTTGCTTTTCATCTAAATTTGTTTGTCTTTAGACTCCTGTCACAGTTTCTGCTGCGGTTTCACCTGTTACATCATGATGGGATGCCTCATCAAACAGATCTAAACTAATTACTGTGTAATTTGTAGAATCTACATTAATATTTTTGTCATAGTAACAAGAAAAAAATCAATAGTTTAACTTATATTGTTAAATGCGGTTTATAAAATTTGGTCAAACAATTTCCAGCTTCTGGCATAATAATACAAAAGCATTATCTATTTCTCTACCATGGTAGAGAAAATTGTTTCATTTCTATGTTGAACTCTTTGTGGTCTTTGCCATGTCTGTTGCATAAGTCATATACTGCTACTAACCATTCATTATTAAAATATTGATGTGAATAGTGCAAAAAAATCTTAGTCCCACTTTTCAAGTGTGGGTAACGGGGTTACAGAATCAATCTAGAGTAGTATTGGTATCTGTTTCGCCTAAAAAGATTAGGTCAAACACACAAACACAATGAGCTACATAGGTGCCGTACTCTTTCCTATTACACTATCATTCTTCCTACTATGGAATTTCAACACATTTAATTTCTAAATAAAAGCTCGTTACTGCATTAAATTAATGAAAAACAAATCGATATAATACTGCTTAAAATGACTGCTTTTTTGTAAATCAACAAATCTTCTATTAATTAACCAGTGATTAAAGTCAGCTTGCGAAAATTAATCACAGCCTGGAAAAGTCATTTGTCCTTGTGTGCTTCATTAAGATAGTGTTTGCCCTTCAGGCAAGAAAGCAGCAAGTAAATGCCAAAGAATGAGCTGATTAAACTAGAGTTGCAGTGAGCTGTTTGCCAGAGACTTGAGTGCCTACAAACATGCCCACGTCTAACTAAAAAGCTTTCTGTGATTTGCCTGTTGGTTAGGGAGTAAAATAGTAAATGAAAATTCCTCTAAATCCCCATAACATTTCAATATAATCTATGGAATAAACAGTTTGCACTGCACAAGACAAAACAGTCAAGTATGACTCAAAATGTTGTGAAACTAGAAAGTTGTAAAGCATTCAAAAGGTGAGCAGACCATCTGTCAAAGTAAAATTTCACGTAAAAGTGAGCATGTTTTTTCATTTTAATTTAATATCATAACTGCAGAACCTTGATTAAAGTATAGGACATTGATTTTTGGTTCATACCTGCAGGAGTCTACCAGAGCATGTAAATATTATTTTATATATTTGATTGAGGGAGGCAATCTGAGGGTTATTACATTCAATAGACAGTAGGAAACCTAAGGCCCTAAGATCATGAATTACTGATTTCTGGACAGAGAGTAGTCCACATCAACTCCTTCATAAAAAAAAGAGATAGAAAGAAGTACAAGGAATTACTAGAAATAACAAAAGAATCTTCACCATTTGAAATAGAAATTGTCTTTACTGGAGGGAATTTTATTTCTTTACGTATTAAGAAACACAAATATGTGCTTAATAATAAATAAGGGACATAGCTTGGTATGGTTTAAGCATCTTGAAAATTAATCAGGAAAATAAAACTGCCCTTCTAGAACACTGTCAGAGACTCTCCCCTGTCTACCAGTTACTTCCACCTCCTTTCTGTTATTAAGAAATGATATCAACTATACAGTCATAAGTCACATTAATGAATCCTAATTCAGCCTATAAACAATTGTATTCTTTCTCCCTACAGCATGACTCTACTCTTAAAAATGCCCAGGGATCATGTTAGGTATCTTAGAGTGGTCATTTCAACAATCTGAGATTCCCTTTATCTCCTATGCCCCAATGTAGTGGTTTTGGTTCGCCAATTTTTCGTTTCTTGGCCAACGCATTAAATACTGTGATGGATTGAGTGCCCACTAGTATTATTTACCCTTTTTCTGTTGTGAGACAGGATTAGGAGAAGAGCAAAGCAGGTTCAAAAGTTAAAGGGTATAAAGAAAACTTTATTAACAAATCTACAAGAAGGGGGGGAAAAATAATAAGAATCAGAATAAAACCTTCAGAACATTTCCCCTCTCCCCACAGCTTTCTTTCCCTTCTCACTGACAACGTATAGAGATAAAACTTAAAACTTAGGTTAATTTACTGAAATATTCCCCCCTGCAGCCCCCAGGGCTGTTTGGCTAGCTCAGTCCTTGGGAGGAATATATCAGGGACAAGACAAAAGATTCAAAAGAGGCTCTTACCCCGTGTCTTTTCCAGGTTTTATTCTCAATGGATGTCCAGGGAGGGTAAGAGGGTAAGAGGTAAGAGAGAACAAAGGAGACCAGGGCCTTTTCTAGTGTCCTGGCCCGAAACATAGCTGGGGCTCAGCCTACCAGGTCAAGGAAGGAATGAAGGGTCAAGCCCTATAGGTTTTAGGCTTCAAGTTTCAGGGGGTCCTTGAGGGGAAAAACCCTAACCCAGAGAAATACAACAATTTACCACCCTTAAAATAGTCTTTCATCAACCCTTTTAGGAAGAGGAGTCCCTTTTGCTATGTCATGGAGATTTCTCCACAAGAAAACAGTTCTCTCATGGTTTCAATTCTCACGAATAGCAGCCACACAGGAATCTGCATTCGTGAAGTCTCTCCCATTTCACACTGGCTTCCCACAGCTGTGTTTATGGGCCATGTCAAACTTATGAAGTACCATTTTAAAGAGGAGCTGTTGAAAAAAAAATGCTCTCTTCATCTCTCTCTGAGATCATTTTTATCTATAAGAACAGAGGTCGTCTTCTCTCCCTGAGGTCAGGTCTTCATCTTCATCTTATCTCTTTTTCTCTCTGTTCAAACTTCTAATAAGATCACAACTACTTCAACATTTACTTAATTTAACACAAATGCCTTTGCTCATGTCTGCAATTTTGAACACTTCATCCCCCACATACTGTTTCCACAAATTAAAGGAATATTCTAGTATATGACAGTCCATCACCATGGCCTCACGAAAGAATTTCAGCCTAAGACTAAGGCATCTTCTCATTCTCCTCCAATCTAGGACTTGATTCCTCCTTCATTGACCGTAATGTCCTCATGCTGTTTCTCTACATGTCTTCACTCCGTCCTTTTCTCTCACTCAGAGAGGAATTAATGTATTGTGAGTTTCATCTGTGCGATGAAAACTTTAATCTCTCACCTGGGGCCTGCAGAAGTCATGATGGTCGAAGCAATCACGGTGATAGATTCAGGCCACGCTGGGGCTGTGCTGGGATCTCAGGGGCTCTGGCTGCATTCAATTCCAGCTGCTGGGCCACTCTCTACATGGCTGTGAAGCCAGCCCTGGTCTCAGCCACATGATCTCTCACGGCACTGGGACAGCCCCCCCTCCAGCAAGATGACTCAGTAGTGGCGGCTGGAGCTGTTTAGGGTAGAAGATCCATCAGAGGCCACACCGAGTGGGAGAACCAGCCTGGCAGCAGGATGTCAACAGCTGCCAGGCCGGGCCTCGGCCCAGCCAGGACAGGGCCCAGCGGGCTCTCTCAGCAGGGCCTGTTACCTGTTCCCAGGCCAGAAGAAAAAGGGCTTTCCCCAGGGTTTGTTCGATTTTTAACATGTGTGTTCACAGAGGTATGTCCAGCTTTCTAATGGTTTAACAAAGTGTCAGTATTGAAAACCAGCCACTGATTGGTTTTGTCAGGCATGGAGGAAGCTGTTAGCAACTTCTCTTAGAAATTCACTTCTGTGACTGGCTTCCCTCCTCACTAAATGTCAATCAGTGCAAAACCAGCACACCTTCACAGTGTGCCATGTCATTCTCATGTCCTCCTTTAACCTAACAGGTTTTATTTTCCTCTCCCTGGACTACAGCTGCTCCTGTTCACTCTCATATTGTGTTTCCAGGCGGTTTTCCGTGTTCTGAGTTTCACATATGAGGCTTCACGCCGGTGATTCACACAGGTCTGACCTGTCCTAACTGCTGATGGTGGTCTGGATTTATTTACAATGATTAATTCACATAAATAGAACAAAACAAGGCCTTTTGAGCTCTTTGATTTTCTCTCAAGAGGAATACTAGCACAATGTGTCTCCTAGGCATATTGTCTACTCTCACTAAAATTGCAAAAAATTAACATTTTTTGATATTTCTGTTCAGCATGCAAAGTCAGTATTAATCTGCTTGAAAGATTAAAAAGTTACTAGTGACAACACATATATGTATTTCTGCATAAGCTTCATGTCCACAGAGAGTAAGCTAAAACGACTAGGGCACAAGTCTTATGAGGAGGGGCTGAGAAAACTGAAGTTGTTTTGCCTGGAGAAAACGGACCTCAGACATTATTGCCTTCCTACCTGTAAGGAGGTTGTAGCAAGATGGGGATTAGTGTCTTCTTCCAGCTAAACAAGTGACAGAACAAGGGAAATCCCCACAAGTTGCACCAGGAGAGGTTTAGATTGGAAATGAGGAAACATTTCCTCACTGAAATGGTATTCAGGCATTGTAAGAGGCTGCAGGGATGTGGTCAATCAGCACCAGGCCACCAGGTAAATGGAAATTACCAACCCATCATAAAACATGTAGATGTGCTGCTTAGAGACCAAGTGGTGAACGTGGTTCTCAGTTAATGGCTGGACTCAATCTTATAAGTCTTTTCCACCTAAGCAATTCTATGATTCCATTCTAAAAACCGAGGAAAGGAAAAATGTTTCCTAACTCTGTTGTTAGAACTGGGATGAACAGTGGAGACTCCAGGAAACCAGGGAAGTTAGGATAGCCCCTGTGTATAAGAGCAGAGTTAGGACACATATAACTCACTAAGCAAGTACAGTATGATGTCTAATAAATTCAATCTGCATAGGATCATGATATGGATGCATTTCTCTGCTGAGAATAATGTTGCAACTATTCAAAAGTTTTAATTGGCTTCTGAGCATTAATTCCTGTATTATATAAAAGCAAGTCTGGGTATCAGTCTCAAACAAATAATATTAATCATAATTTGAAAAGTATCCCTAGAAGCAGATTTGAAAAATTATATGTACTCCAAGTCTGGTCAACACATTCCATGTTTCTCAAACACACTGAAATTAAGGAACAGAGGCAGTCTTCTAATTCTCAACTCCAAGTGCTCAGAGTCCAAGTATGTAATTTGCTCTTACAGCTTTATCTTCTTTGCTGAACACTTGATCAGCTCTTTGCTATGTATTTTAAATTCCAATATAAAGAACTTGTTTAAATATTAATTTCTCTGTGTGTGCATATGAGTTAGACTGACCCAGAGGCTATGGAGTGGTGTCAGACTCCATAAATTAGGAACAATAAACTCTATTGCATATGGTATGATTTGAGGCTGAGACCAAGAGTACTGGATGATTAAACACATAACTGTATCACTGAATTTTTGTGGTAAATAGTAAATGACTTTTCTGCAGTCCATATTTTTGAATTATAGATATAATGGAAATACAGGGAATAGTGATGGCATAATCATGTGGCTTCTTTCCCAATTTTTAGTGTTTTCTATAAATCTGCATATTATCCTTCAGTATAGAAATTGTGATTGAAGTTTTCAATTGCTTCTTTAATCCCTAATTAAAGCTGCAAAGAAACTATTTTTCTACCCCAAAAGGAGGACAAGGAACTTCCATGGCATTGGAACAATATGACTTTAAATAATTTTGGCATTTGCTACTTTTGGAAAAGCAGCAACAAAAAATATGCAATGTGATGAATTATGTATAAATCTCACACACCAAATATATTCACTGAATGCTCACTTTTTAAAAGATAAATCTAAAGAAATGGAAGAGAAAATAAAATGCAAAAAATAAGGTTGAAGATTTTTCACTGTAGGGATGAATGACATTTTAAACATTCCTTTAAGCATTTAAAAGTTTATCAAAATTACCAGAAACTGAGATGTTATTTAATTCTTAAAAATAAATTGTATCCTTTATTCCCATTTTGTAAAATAACTAAGCTTTAAATTTTCTATTTAATCCCTGAAGGTAAAAAAAAAAAAAGTGTGTTCTAGTTGAATAATTAATTGTTTAATGAATTTCAGCTTTAAACAGTGACTTCTTCACTTTTCCATTCACCTGCTCAGAGAAAGCAAGAGAACAAAGAGGACTGAATAATAATTTCTTGTTATGACATTGTATTATTTATTATGCTTTCCTATTAATTTTATACAATTTAGATTCTTTAATATTTAAGTCAATTATTACTTCTGCATTTTTATTTCGATTTATTAGATTTAATAAAATCTCACTCCAAGATTTCAAGTTTACAAAGTGCTACCACAGTTTCCAAATCCCACTGAAACTTAAAGGACTGTCCCAAGGAGTAGGTATTACCCCACACAGATACATTGAATAATTAGGATTGGGATATTATCTGAGATTTAAATGGCAGGAAAAGATTATTTGCTCGATAGTAGATTTACCAATCAATTCAGAAAGAGTTGAAATCACAAATGAATAAAATGTTACCTTGAGAAGGACCGAGACAACGTGTCCCCATCCTTCCTCTGCATGGAAATAAAAGCATGAGACACAACAGAAAAAAGGCCTAATAAAAAAAGGCTGGGAGAGATATCTTCTCTTCTTCCTCCTTTACACTCTTACCATGTTTTTTTTCTGATTGATGGATTCAATCTCTGGTGGGTTAGTGGGGTCCAGCACTGTCCTTGTAGCTGTCTTTCCCATCTGTCACCTTTTACAAGCACACTGCTATACTAATAAGCTTTTGTGCCTATAGGGTTGCTTTGGCTTCGGTAAAGTAGTGCTTATTTAATAATAGATCATGGATTATAGATAATTTAATAATGGGAATGTTCCAAAGATGCACAGACATAACTATGGGACCATTGGGGTACTTAAAAAGGAAAATTATTTCAAGTGGATAAAAGGCAGTGGGGATAGCCAGGAATCCTTTACATCATGATGTAGTGAATGAAACAATCACTTAAAACCTTGGGGGATACTGAGGAACACTTGACAGATCAAAAGGACTTCTGAATGCTGGAGTTCTTAATGTTTATTTTTTGTCGTTCGTGACCTTGAGTTCTTCATTTTTGTTTTTGTTTTTGTTGAAGTATAACAAATCTATTTTATATTGGAGGGAAAAAAAGAAAGCTGTTTTCAGCTATAACAGGAAAATGCAGTCAAAAATGACTCAGTCAACCAATGCCTAATGCATCAAGCCACTGATGGTAATAGAGATCCTGTAAGAGATATGACATATGACACACTATACTATTCATAGTTTGATTTTAACCTATGAACTGAAAACTCTGAAGTGGTAATGATTTGCCAAATGATGTCTCAAATAAACCACTTCATTCAAAGAGAAAGAGCCAGAGAGAATAATAAAGCCATAAGTTCAGGTGATAGGGTAGACTTTCAGATTGCATATTAACAACTGCTTCTAAAGCAAACAAGCACATAAATACCCAGAGACAACAGCTGGTCAAAGCTGAGAAAGAAGAGGAGAGTAGGAGAGTGTCTTGGAGTTTGTAGAAACTTCATACATTTATCCTGACATAACATGATTTCAACCTTCTTTAGGAGTTTCTACATTAACAAAGCTTTTGCTCAGTAAGGACACACTGTCTAAAATATTTTTAAAAATTAACAAATTACCTCCAAAATATTCAATTTTTGTTGTAGTATGCATTTTGGGTTTCCCAAAATTCCATAGGTTTTTTTTATCTTTTTATAATGGTTTGTTCCCACACCCCCATGTCCAAATCCCCCCTTTGTCTTTCCCGGGTGATGGATCTTGTCAATCACCCTGCCATCCCGCCCTAAAGCCTGAAAGGTTCTAGTGGGGCTTCAGGGTGATTCAGTAAGTTCTCAAGTTTCCCACTCCCCTTTTTATGCATAGAATTGTTCTACTGCCTGTCCTTTGTGTTCTGTGTCACTCCCTCCCTTTGGAACTGGTCCAAGTTACCCCATACCCTTTTCCACACCCCCCCCGTACTTAACCTGAAACCTGAAGCCCAGAACTCACTTTTCAGGTGGGCCTCTGGGTGGAATAAACCTGGTTGCTACCCACGTGAGAGTCCTCCTTCCTTTCACGCCGTTTGCCACGCTTCTGCCTGAGGTTCAGACCCACAAGATCTAAAGGTACTAAGCAGTACCCCTACATGTGGACTCGGTGCTGAGCTAGCTGGTAAACAGCTCCGATCACCTGCATAAATTTTTTACAGGAATCAATCACAAAGTTTTAGTTATAATCCTGATATTATTAAAAAACTTTACCAAAAATTCAGAGGACCTATAAAGAAAACAAAACAACTGTCAATGTATCTGGAAAATAAATTGTATGGAATTTCAAATGCTCTCATCGTTTAGCCAAGATTTATTGTAGTAAGTAAAAATAGATATGGCAGAGTGTAACAGATTATTAAATGAAGTTGAGAAGGCAGAAGGTAAGTATCTATCCATCTTCTTCTTCTCCTCATTTTGTACATTTACAGATCTACAATTTCAGAATATTTTAAATGCTCTCGTGACAGGTCAGGAGAAAACCAGGTCTGAGGAATCATCAGAGTCAGCAGAACCTGCAACACACATGTGCACCATGAGAAAGTGGTGAATGCTGATGTGGGTCCCCTCTGTACCTGTAAGGGTTCTGAAGGGACCCATCTATCAACCTGACCTGGGGTATTTTTTTCTTGCTAGGGGCTCAGACCTGGGATGTCCCCTTTAATAAACTTGCAAATCATAGAATGCCTTGGATTAGAAGGGACCTTGAAGATCATCTAGTTCCAACTCTCCTGCCATGGGCAGGGACACCTTTCAATAGACCAGATTTCTCAAAGCCCCATCCAGTCTGGTCTTGAGTATTTCCAGGGATGGGACATCTACAACTTCTCTGGGGAACCCATTCCAGTGCCTCACCAACCTTCTAGTGAAGAATTTCCTCCTGTTATCTAATCTAAATATACTGTCTTTCAGTTTGAAGACATTTCCCTTTGTCCTGTAACTCCATACTCTTGTAAATAATCTGTATCTTTCTTGTAGGTTCCCTTCAGGTACTGGAAGACCATAATGACATATTCCTGGAACCTTCTCTTCTGCAAGATAAGCAGCTTCAACTCAGCCTGTCTTCATGGGAAAGATGCTTCAGCCCTTTGATCATCTTCCTGGCTCGTCTCTGAAGTTACCCAAACAGGCCCATATTCTTCTTATGTTGGGACTACAGACCTGGATGTGGCACTCCAGGTGGAGTCTCATGAGAGTAGAGGGGGAGAATCACCTCCCTCACCCTACTGGCTTTGTTTCTTTTGACACAGCCCTGGATACATTTGGCTTTTTTGGGCTGCAAGTGTACCTTGCTGCCTTTACTTTTGTGACTAAAGTGTGAGGAAAGGGATAGGGAAAATAAAGGCAATTTTCTGAACATGTCAATAGTTATTTAATTGCAGTATAAAGTATGTGTTTATTGTATAGTTACCTGAAAATTGCACTTTATTTTTTATCAAATCTTACAGCCTATTCAGGACCTGTACTTGTTGCAGTGTGGCATAAATCCTGTCATGCAGTCTTATATGTCAAAGACAGCAACAGCTAATCAAACAGAATGAGTTTGACACCTGCACAAGAGTTGTGAAAATGGGAGAAAATCTCTAACATGCAGTGGGATGAGACTGCAAGTACAACCTGCATATTGGATAAGCTGACATCTTCCTATGGGCAAGAATTGACCCTCAATGTACAAGCTTATCAGGAATCATTTCTAACCAAAGGACAGAAATTATTTCAAAGAGGCAAGAGTGGAATATGGATTTCTTTCACATGAAAAAGTGATGTCTCTGACAGTAACTGTTGTCTAAATCATTATATAATTGACGTGTTAAAGCGATATGATGGATTGAATCTGTCTGGGTGGCAGATGCCCACCAAAACTGCTCTATCCCTCCCTATTTTCAAATGAACAGAGGGAAAATACAATGAAAGGGTCATGGGCCAAGAAATGGACAGGAAAACATCACTCACCAATTACTGTCATGGGCAAAACAGACTCGACTTAGGGAAAATTAATTCCATATATTACCAATCAAATCAGAACAGAATACTGAGAAATAAACAAATCTTAAAAACATCTGTCCCCCAACCCTCCCTTCTCCTCATGCTTAACGCTCTTCCTAAATTCTCTACATGACTACAGCCAGCAGGGCAGGGGAAATAAGGAAATAAGGATTGCTGTGAGGCCATTACATTTTCTCTGCCACTTCTGTTCCTCAAGGGGAAGACTACTCATACTGTTCCACTCTCCAGCACCGGGTCTATTCCATGGGAGACTGTCCATAAACTTGTCCAGTGTGAGTCCTTCATACAGGCTGAAGTTCTTCACAAACTTCTCCCATGGAGGCCCTTTCCATGTAGTGCAGTCCTTCAGGAACAGCCTGCTCCAGGGTGGGTCCCCCAAGGGGTCACAAGTCCTAGCAGCAAACCTGCTCCAGTGTGGGTTCATCCCTCCATTGGTCCATAGTTCCTGCCAGGAGCCAAGCCATAGACTTCCTATGGTGTCACAGCCTCCTTTGGATGCATGCATCTGTTCCACTGTTGGATCCTCTACGGGCTGCTCTGTTCCACCAGGGACCTCCATGGGCTGCCGGGCACAGCTAGTTGTGCCTCACCATGGTCTGCACCATGGGCTGCAGGGGAATCTCTGCTCTGGTGCCTGGAGCATCTCCTCCGCCTCCTTTTCCACTGACCTGGGTGTCTGCAGAGTTATTTCTCTCACAGGTTCTTATTCCTGTCTTGTTGAGCTGCAGTTTGCTTCTGCACAATGACTTTTTCCCACAGATACTAACATTGTCACAGACAGGCTTGACTTTGGCTGGTGGTGGTTTTTTCATGGAGCCTGTTGGCATTGACTCCACTGGACTTCAAGGAAGCTTCTAGCAGCTTCTTATATAAACCGCCACTGTAGCCCTCTCCCACCAAAACCTTGACATGAAAACCCAACTGAAGTACATTCTTTTTGAAAAGCTTATGTTGAATAAGCTTATGCTCATATGTTGAATGGGGTGGAAAGGAAACAAAGATGTGGCAGAGATTGCTGAGAGTTGTTCAACTGGCTGTGAATGCCCTTAAAAGCACTTACATGAAGGCCTTTGTGATGAGAAACGGTCTCTGATCCAGTCCTAGCTGCCTGGATTTTTGCCTGGCTGAATGGCTCCTTTCCTCTTATCTGTTTTATCTCCTCACAGATTCAATAGTTCAGAAAAGAAGTAGAGAGAAGAGAATATTGAGGCTCACCAGAAAAAAGGGAAGGGATTTAGAGGAAAAGAGACAAGTAAAACAAACATGATATGGAAAAATTCAAAGAAAAAAAATGCCTACACCAGGACAATGGAGTGGGAAGTAAGATAAACAGAAATATATAGAGAATTCTTTATTAGAAATAAAATATTATAAGGCCAAATCCCAGAAGAACAAAATAGGACATAATCAAAAATCTGAAGTGATCTGTACGTACAAATACAAATGCAATCCATATCTTCATATACCAATTTCTAAGTAAAAGTTCTGCTTACGTGCTTGGGATTTTGGTTTTCAGCTTTTTTCCCTCCCTGTAGCACTTGTCATGGTGGAGGAGATTTAAAAAGGCAAAATTTGTTGGTCTTCCATAATTTCTATACAGAATAAGAAAGACAATTTCTGTAGTAAGCCCATACTAATTATTTTGCACTGGATCTTCATGCTATTTGCTATTTCTCCTTCTGGAAACCCACATGACCTTTGTCAGTCTCTCTGCATTTGCTCTTTATCCTGCAAAAGACAACAGGAAGTTTTTCTCTTGTGCTCCTTATGACCTGTAGGCCAATCATCAATTTAGTAGAGATAATTTTCCTATTCTCAGTCCTTGTTCCTAACACTCAAGCTCCCCTAGCTGCTGTAAAAAGAATCTGCAGACAGACCAATCTAGTTTCTTCAGCTGTGCTCAGATTCTTTGTAAGAGGAGGATGTGTGCATGCTGGCTATAATAAACCCACTTGGGTCTGGAGCATCTACAGCCATCCCAAATACAGATGTATTCTGAATAGTTAATACTCCAAATCTCAACATGAGTCATTTGAAATTTCCATAGGCTGTAATCTTGTCTAAGTTTTGGTTGAGTTTTACAGCAAGAGCAGAAAATTGTTATTCAAATAATCCTTTAGCACAATTTCACAAATTCTGTTATCATAGAAGCAAAGACGATATGAGGTCTCAGGCCATTCTCTCAGGCCATTGCTTCTACTTAACATTTGCTTCCTTTCTAGCATGTTCTTGTTTCTAGATCTACCTTGCTATTACACTGGGCACCTCACATTATGTCCTGTGCTTGAAAAAGTAAAGCCAATATATTGTTGTCAGTAAAAGTGTAGAGGTATTTAATTTATTGAAATGTTAATTTAAATAAATTAGGTTTTATATTTAGAAAGAGGTATCAATGAAATAGTTATGCACCTTACTCATCTATGTGTTGCTGCTTCTTGGCATCAAATTTATTCAATATTCTCAAATCCAGACAGCTTTTGTGAAGATTTACTTGAATAGAAAACTAATCCAAAGGATGTGTCTATATTGGTTTCAACAGTAGTTCTTATCAGGGGGAGGTTTTCAAGCAAATTCTCTAGTTTATTACCACACTTCCTTTTGCACCACTGCCTCACAACACAAACTGAAGCAGAAGGTGCACTCCAGAAATGCACTCCACCACTGCATTCAGTGAGCACTGAGAAACTGATCTAATAAACCAATGAATTTTCAAAACAACCTGTAATAGAGTTGATCTTTCTCTGTATTAAATAGACTGAAGAAATTAGGACACTTTTGAGTCAGAATACGAGAAGTTTTATTCAAAGCTACCAAGAAATTAATGCTAAAAGATAGGTGCTAAAATTCAAGGTTCTTCTGACCTCAGAGTTATTCTTATTTTTATTGATACATATATAGGTGTTGCAGTGCATGTTTTAGGTTTTTGAATTTGTATTTGTATTTTGTTATTTGTTTGTAATGGTATGTCCCTTTACCCCCCATTCCCTGAACACAGCTGGTTTCCCCCTGGTGTAACCCCACCCCTTCCCTTTCCCGATTGTCCCAGAGTGTTCCCCACCCAGGCAGCGAGCTGGGAAAAGGGGGACATAGAGGCCAAAGAGGAGTTCTGGCTTCCAGTTCTGGCCTGTTCTGCCTCTGGTCCTGGATTTCCTCTGCGCATGGAGCCATAGAAATAAACACCTTTTCCTACCCAAGCCAGATCCTCTTCTTCATTTCCAAGCCTCATCCATGCTTCAACCAGCTAATTGGAGGACCCACAGACTGCTTTAAATTGGCCTGGGGAGCTGCTAACTGGTAAAAGCACCCCCACAGACACTCCAATTTATATATAGGCAACCCTAAATACATTCCATTTTGTTTATGTAAGTGAACATGACTAGGAGTGGGACACACACAATTAGTTTCTTCATAAATATTGCTGTAATGTCAGGGAATTATTTCCATTCCTATGATTAAGTTAAATTCAATTGATTTGATAATATTTTATTAAGTCTGAACCCCTTTAAATGGAATACTGCCAGAGAAAGTAATTATGTACATGTTAGACGTCAGAAGATATTTCCTGTTAATAGAACATGGCCTCATAAAAGGGGCCAAAACTCAGTGAAGACTTGCCACTTAAAATAATTACTCTGAAAAGAAGCAAGAAGAGAAAGATATTCTGAACTTTTCCTGGAATCTGGTCATTTTCATTTTCAGAAAATGTTACAACCATATTTGTAAGCAGTGAGACGATCACATGGTATAAAATTAGCAATTCTGTGGCAAACTTCTCTACTACTTTGCTGTTACTTTTAATTTTCACATTTTGTCATCAGAAACTCTAGCTAGTGATTATATTCTTAGGTATTTGTATACCAGCTGGTGGGGAAAACAAAAAGAGCATTATCTTGGTCAATGTATAAAAGCCCAGTTTCCCAAGGAATTAAAAAATGTTCAGGCTTTCTCTTCTACACTAGCAAAAAGTAGCACAAATTATAAAATACCCCATTAAAAGAAAAGTTCAGTAATGCTTTTTTGGAAAAAAAAAAAAAAAGTTTTGTTTCAAAAAGCTTTTGGGAACTCCTCCTGTCTCACAGTGGACAATGAGAAGAGCCTGGAAGTAGGAAAAGGTCTCTCAGCAAGAGGAATGCTCTTCGTTTCATCCAAGAGAACTAGAACAGACTTTTTATTCCATATTCTGAAAGGGGAAGATGAAGTCTTTGAGAAGCTTAGTCAGAAGTCAGACTTTCAGACTGTGTGCATGGACTTGAAAATACAGTAAAGGTTGTTCTCAGCCTGACTTTGTACCAGTCACTGGTACAAAGACTTATTTGTATAAGTTTCTGGGTAGGTAAATTAGTGACCTGAGATCAGGTTTCCTAAATCAAATGTCTGGATTCTCTTTAAATATACAGACAAAGAAACATTCCTGTGAAATATTTTGCCAGACTAGTATATTTCCAGAGAACAAAAATTTTCAGTTTGTTATCTTTTTATCAGATATCACAACTCTTACTGTCTTCCAAGTGTACTGTTCTATTAGTCTGAGTAAATTTTACGTAAGGTGGAATTCAGCTGCCTGCATTGCAGCTGCTGCTCTGCCAACTGTTCAAACCCCATATGGGCTGCCTTTGCCTAATATTGAAGGTACTAAAATCCCTTTGCCCTTTGCTACTTACCTTGGAAACGTCACTGATCATATAAAAAAAAAGCATAATCCCAAAAATCATGAAATCATGTATATGTGTGTATGTATACATATATATATATATATATATATATATATACCAAGTGCTTATATCAGGATAAGCATCTACCCCAAGATCCAGTGTATTCCTGGCTGTGAGGCAACCATCCAGCTTTACATAGGTGAAGCAAAATCAGTGAAGGTAAAGAGAAAAAAATGCCAATTTTCTATTTCTGTGGGAAAATAATTGTTTAGTTTTAAAAAAGAAAGTACGTACACATAGGTACATATACATGTGTATATGTGCATATGTCTATGTGTATGCATATGCAGGGTTATTCCCATTGTCCTCAAAAGAAGAATTATAAGCCTGAATGCCAAATGATGGAAGATTTTCATTGCTTAATATTTTCTTCACAGTTAGTGGAGACAGACACCTAACTTCTGTGATTTGGCTTGCAATGTCAGAAAATGTATCTCCCTGGTTTACTTTTATTTTTTAGTCATCAGACTTTGACAATAGATATTAGTATCTTCTAGAGCTTTTTGGTTAGTTTGTTTTGGTTCTTTGTTTCTCTTGGTTTGGTTTGATTTAATGTTGTTTGTTTTAATTAAATTAATAAATCTATTCTCTTTCCAATAAAAAATGTAACTTTTGTGAGAAAAATTTTGTTTCAGAGATCAGCATTTATAGTAAGTTGGAAAAGATTCCATCAGAATTGCTTCCCTTTATTCTGCATTATTTTTCTTCAGCATTTTCATGGGGTTTGTACCTCCAAATACCACTTGCAAATGCTTCAAGCACTTCTAAGTTATGTGGTGTAACAGAACATTGTAAAATAGCTTGCAAGGTGCAAAATATCGATCTAATATCACTGTCACTCTGATTTTCAGCCTTCTGATTTTGTTTACATATTTCTACTAGAGTTTCTCACACATTTAACGTAAACAAAATAGATTGTTTTCACATTCCTCTCTGTGATGGACTTCTGCGTTGATCACTGGGGTCAGAGAGGTGGTCCTCGCATCTCCCAATCCTTGATCAAATTCCAAACCCTATTTAAACCCCAAATCATAATAAACTTTCTCTCTTGCTCCTCACTCCTCAACCTGACAGTGAGTGTCGTTCTTTCATGTCATAATTGTGACATATCACTTGGTATATTAGTCCATCCACTTGGATCTTGAAACAAAAACAGGAAACAAAACACACTTACAGAAATTCCATACAAGGCTCAGAGGAATCCTGGACCAAACAATTCCACAGGCTGATGTCACTATTTCTTTATCTAGAGGATGTATTGAAGTATGTGTTATGACCCAAAACTGTGGGCAAGTACCGGAAGGAGAATTCTTAACAATGCTGACACTGTTAAAGAACATCAAACAAGTAAACCCGAGAAATTTATCAAGTATGGCTTTAAATGAGAAGAAATAAGTGATCAAAGAACCCAGAGGGTGCTATTTTAAACATAGTAGCTGAGATTTAAATTGTTCTGTGGACCTGCCTAGGGGACTTTTTCCATTCACCAACAACAGAGGATGAGTCACCTAACTCAGTCTTTCCTTTAATTATTATGGATCCTCAGTTATGTCCCTATCAGCCCTTTTACCAGGAAAGAGCTTCCCCATATTTCAGTCTTACAAACAAGTCACTAACTAGCAAAAAAACCTCCATTTTATTTGTCAAGAAGTGAGTATTTCTTTCTTCCACATCCATAAAAATTCCAGAGTTTGTTAGCTGTCACTAACAGGCTCCTTCCCCCTTTATGTTATTATTTTTAATTAATAAGATTATATATATATTATTTATCTTGTGTCTCAAGTATGTATCATCTTCTAAGAGTTGTTGTTATTGTCGTTATTATCACTTAGATGTAATATATAAAAAAGTAAATAGCCCTACCAAACAACTAGAGAACTAAGAAATGAGACAAAGACAATTTTAGCATCATGCAAGAAAAACAAAACAAATTCCTTTGTCTGCATTTTCATTAATTTCCTGTTCTGATAGTTGCAAATTCCCATTTTAGAATTTACTTTAGTATATTCATCAAAGTGCAATAAAAGGAACATGATACAGAGAGTGTCAGTTTTCTCACAGAATAGACAGAATGCCTTTGATTTAGCAGTAGTTCAATAACTGAAACCAAATCCATAAAATTTTTAATAACTGGACCCCCATAAGACCCTCTAAAAGACACTAAAGAGACAGAGATATATATTCCTATATAACAGTATATTTAATTTCTCATGTTGAGCTGGAATCCTGTTTTTATGTATTGTGCACGAATCAGAGAAAACACAAGGGTACAAAAACAAAGCCAGAAAAGATTTCACACCAAAAAAAAATCCTCATGGTGCAGTAACCACTAAAAATGATAGATATGCTTTTTTTTTATTTTTCCTGATCATGAGTGTACTGCAAATATGAAAATAGTGCATAAGAGCAGGTTTTTTAGCAAAGGAATAAAGGAAATTATTTGAAAATCATCTGAACTGTATCAAAACAGTTCATTTATTATGTGACAGGAATCTAAAATTAAGAGGATTTTCACTGCTTTCATGCCAAAAATTATTAATCTTTGTAGGATTTTGAGTAAGTTTTTTCTTCTTCCTAAAATTTATAGATTTAAGGATCCATACAGAAAAACCTAAAGAACTCTACCAATTCTTTAACAGCTAGTAAAAAGTTGTCTGGATATTGTCCTTGGGAACCCTGATATAGTCCTTGGGTGACACTGCTAGAGCAGTGGGATTAGAACAGAATACTTTGAAATGTCTCTTCTAGCCTGAGGAATTCTGTGAACCTTTCTGATGATGCATGTACATGCAAATATGCAAACACACACAAAGAAAATATTTTAAAATTGCATAATTTTTAAAAAAATAGATTACTAATAAATGAAAAATCAGAGAAACTGGAGATGATGATGAAGTGCTGGAAACTTAGAATATCTGTATGTACAAAGTTAAAATACTATTAGATCAGAAAAATTTGCTGTAAAGCTGACAAGTTTATTTTAAAAAGAGACTTTCACAAAAATACTTAGTAATGCTTCAATGAAAAACAAAGATAAAATTTATGGGCTGTACTCTATTTACATTTTAAAATTCAGGAAGCCTCTCTTATCTTATGTATAAAAGTTTAATCAAAATATACAATACACATCCTGGTCTCCTGGGTTCTATATAATGGCATTGGACCTTGGGGTTTTATTTGGAGGTATTTAGCTAGTGAGAAAAAGGAGAGGATAACTAGAAAAATTGTGTAAGATTAACCTCAATCCACCATCATTTGCATGAGGAAATTGATAATTGAAGGTAGAAGTCAAAAATAGAAGTCCACCACTACTAGAAAATTTTCATAATTTTTAATGTCTATCTTCCTAAAGGCCATTTATTAAAGAATAAATTTCCTTAATAGCTGATGTACTTTCTTGGCTATTTTGTGCTTTCTGAGAGTTTTTCATAGACAGTAATTTAATAATTTTATAATGTTGAGAAACAATCTGGAAAGGCTGTACTGGAAAGAAGCAAAATGCATTGAGATATTTTAAAGCTGGCTCTCCATACAGCATTGACCAGAATAGTAGGAAAAATCGTAAACAAAGTGAGTGCTTGGAGTTTTTCTCTCTTATCTTAAAGTAACTTTTAAAGATAATAATTTTGTGAGAAGGAAGCCTATGAAGCTATCAGAATAATTTCATAATCTACACTTTATTAGATTCCACACAGTGTAATCTAGTATCGAAAAGTTCTCTCACATATGTTCATAAACTTGTCATTTCTGTATGTTCACTATTGATTGTGGTGTTATTGCTTTACACTTCTTCAGTACCAATCATCTTTGGATCTCAAAAAACTTCGTGAACATTAATGAAAGAATACAATAATGAAATGTAAGTTGTTTCAAATTATTTTTTTCTTTCATGCTACCATCTGTACCTGCTCAAAGAAAGTATATCCCCACAGTGTGATTTTCTAGAACAGATTTTTGGTAATAGTACATCTAATATTATGTTAAATATTGTTTTAATTTTGCTTAGTGCTTGTGTGATAACACTGAAAAATTTAGAAGATTTAGATTATGTTTTTCTCAGGAAAGTGGTGTGCTTAATTCAGACCTTTAATGAGGCAATCTATTCTTGGTTTGGGCTCATATAGATTTTGGATTCTTCCTGGTTTCAACAATGTGATGGAATCTTCCACTGGAGAGAAAATAAAGATACACAAACACAAACACCCATACAGATAACCATATGAAGAGAAAATTATTGCAGAACCTTTTACAGCCACCCATTTTCAATACAAGTCTCACCAAGGAAAAATAATACAAAGAATTAATAGTTCTTAATCTGATGAAACTTGGACTCATGTCTTTCATATTTCAATAAAATTATATAAACGTCTTTTAAAATAAAATTATCCTTAAGATTTTATCTTTTTCTTCTATTTTATTAAGGTACATCTCTACTTAAGCATTCATTTGAGCAGCAAAAAGCTATTTCCCACATGCAAGGTGCTCTGATGGCTAATATGTTAGGCTGAATGTTAAAGAAAATTAAAAACACTGATGTCATGTCAACAGAAAAAAGAAATCTTGATTTCTATTATACTTGTGTCATAAAATATTTTGCCTCATGTTTAGACAGCACAGGCCAAAGTTTCAGTGTATTTACTGAAAATAGTGTAAATATGCTGAGCTCAGTGGGGTGGCATAGTCTTGCTGTGAGTTGAATTAGGTCTTGTGGCTACTGGGCCTCATAAAAGAGAAATTTATAAAAGATGAATTAGTAACACAGTGCTATTGTACTTGATTGACAATGTCTAACTTATAAGAATTAAGATCTTTAAAACACTAAAGACCTTTCAATGTAAAATGAATGGATATAGGATAATCAGTTCTTCTATTGGTTTTCATGTAATTGCATTCAGTGATACCTTCTTTGCTAGCATACTTAATTAGCCTATTCAGAATAAAAGAGACGTTGGCACATCTATCTGACTTCTGACTTCTATTAAAATGCCTTTTCAGGATGATAGCAACTAAAAATATAGTTAAAAGCCTATCAGTAAACACAGTGATTATTTTGATGACTCTTGCTTAACAATAAAACATTGATTGCAAGCTTGGAAAGTCACTTGTGGACACAATATTAAGACAGCAATGGAAAATTTATGCTGGTTATCTGGGGGTATTTTGTTAGTACACCTCATCCAAAACCCAAATTTGTACATAATCATAGAATCATACAATATCCTGAGTTGAAAAGGACTCACAGAGATCATTAGGTCCAATTCCTGGCCCTGTACAGGACAGCTTCAAGAATCCCACCATGTGCCTGAAAGCATTGTTCAAGTGCTCCTTGAACTCCAGCAGGCTTGGTGTTGTGACCACTTTCCACTGTTTAAATGCCCAAACACCCTCTGATTGGAGAACCTTTTCCTAATATTGAACCTAAACCTTTCCTGATATAGTCCCATAATGCAAAATACAACTCCAAATACCCCATATTAACCAAGTTGTAAAAATTAATAGTGGCAGCTTTGAGTTACATTGGCTGCAAACAGTTAATTTACAAAGATTCATCAAGCAAATTAGATATTTGCTTTAATAATTAATAAGTTCTGTCTTACACTCTCTGTAATGCATTTGATTTCATTAAATGCCCTTGTATAAATTTTAGCTTAGAAGCTATTGCATCCTATTTTATCTTATGCTAAAATCATTATTTCCTTCTTTTCCCTTTGCCTTTTTGTTCCTTATTGATTTTATGTTACATTTAAAACAATCATTTTGCATTAAACCTCTAAAACAAACTGAGCTGGGACATTTGCATTGGTTTTCCATTTAAAAACACAGGTATGGATAAGACAATTCATACCTAGGAAATTTTTGAACTAAATGCCTAGTTGCAGGAATTAAATGTGTCTTCATTAAATTAGGTAGAACTAGCTTCACAGAATCACAGAATTACAGAATGATTCAGCTTGGCAGGGACCAGGCATGATCATCAAAACCCCCTGCTCAAGAATATTCACCTAGAACAGGTTGCCTATAACTGTGTTCAAACAGCTTTTGAGTGGAAGCTTCACAAGCTCCTGGGGCAACCTGAGGCAGTGCTCGGTCACACTCAGTGAAAAAGTGTTTTCTGATGTTCAAGCAGAACTTCCTGTGTTTGTGCCTATTGCCTCTGATCCTGTCACTGGATACCAAGACCTTGGCTCTGTCCTCTTTGCACACTACATACTCATGGGAAAGGGAAACAGAAAGGGAAAGGGAAGGGGAAGGAGAAGGGGAAGGGGAAGGGGAAGGGGAAGGAGAAGGAGAAGGAGAAGGAGAAGGAGAAGGAGAAGGAGAAGGAGAAGGAGAAGGAGAAGGGGAAGGGGAAGGGGAAGGAGAAGGAGAAGGAAAAGGAAAAGGAAAAGGAAAAGGAAAAGGAAAAGGAAAAAAAGGAAAAGGAAAAGGAAAAGGAATATTTTCTGCTTTTAAGTATTTAAGTATGTTTATTTATGGAAAAGAAGAGAAAAGCTTAGAAAGGAAATAAACAATAAGAAATTGTGCATACATAACCAACTAGAGGAGCCACATCTTACCTGTGGGCAAATGACCAAAAGAGCAAACAAATTATTGTTTCAAGAAAAGTACTTCTGGGCATGAAGCATAAAAATTTTAAACACCTACTTGTGGCATTGTCTGGGTTTTCAATTCTTTCAAAATAGTATTACTTTTTCCATTTTTTCTATATCAAGACATAGAAGAAGACATTGAAATTATTGTCACCTTACATGACCAATTCAAGTTAGGAATTATTATTTTCAGGAGTTTATGCTCCAAAACCTTACATTTTGAAGGATCAAATGATCTGTTTTGTGTAAATATTTAAGCATGAGGGATTTCTGGTGCTAGTGCACCTGCAGCAGTCCATTGTGCTTAAGCACATGACAATTTTCAAAAGGGGATATTCTGATCTAATATTGGGGAAAAAATATCCATAGTGGGTATAGTCAGACTTTGGAAAGGATTTGCCAGAAAGGCTGTAGAATCTCTGTTCTTAGAGATATTTGAAATTCAGGTGAACAAAGGTCAGGGAACCTTTGAACAGCCAGTTGAATGAGATGACCTGGTCAGCTGACAATCATTCCCAGGTTACATTATTTCAAGATTCTATGTTTAACTAACAACTATTTCAGCATCTATGGACTTTTCAGTTCCTAAATTTAAATATAATACTTGCCCTAACCCTAACTCTAATAGTTTAACTATTACATACTAAATTTTTTCATAAGATGGACCAGTTTTAAAGAGTGTGTGGGATTTAGAATGGCTAAATAATTGCAGCGTGAAAATTATTACAGCGTTTTTGTACTTCCCCTAATTATCACTTCTGGAATATATTCATAAAAAATTACTCTCATATGTTAATAATTTAACTCCTCTAATTACATTCATACATAAGTAATTATAAATGTTAACTTTATTCATTAAATTGAAAAGATTGAGAGAATTGCTGACATTCAAAGAAGTTTCACAAGATTATTTCAGCAGCAGCAGCTCAGGTAAAAAATGTATTTTAAAAAATCTACAAAAATAACTAGTATTTAATTATTATGCTTATTTCTTGAGATACCTTCAGAATAAAATACGTATAGAGCTTTCTGGTTTTATTAGGAAATCTTCACTTAGAAAACTCCCTACTGCATTCCTAGAATAGTTGATAGGTTTTCCTTTTATGGTATGACAATTTTTAGATTTTTTGGCAATACTTTTTAGCAAGGTTTTTTCCTGCTGATTAATTAAATACAATCTTAGAAATCGTAGCCACAAAATCAGAGGCTAACATTGAAGAGAAATGAAAGAAATATAGTCAAGGACAAAGATGAATATAGCATGGGATCATTGCACTTCTCTAAATGCTTCCATAAAGACAAGGCAAGTAATCTCAGCCAGAGCTGTGGTATTTAATGCAGAATTTCCTTGGTTTTGGTTAAAGGTGTAAACAAGACAATGTAGTCTTCTTCCTTTGTCAGTGGCATAGGAGGTGGTGATATAATACAACATTCCTTGTTGATCCTCACATCTCTGACTACAGCATCAAGACCAGTCAAGGATCCATTGTTTTTGACTGGCTCTCTCTTTTTCCTGTAGCTGGTCCATGCCATGAGACTTCTGTTTCAGTCTCCCAGGAGAGGGTGGGAGAAGTGGGAATTGGTGTAGGAAGTGGATTACAGAATAGAACCCTGGGGACACAAGTTTAAAGCAAAGAAGGGGAAAAGAGCAAGGCCTACTCCAAGAGAAAGTCTGATTTCAGCTTCCTAGAATATACACTGGTATATGATCCAAGTCCCATTTCTAGCACACCATTTTCTTTTCTAACATGCTCAGTGGTCACTCTAATACTTCCAACTCACAGACTAGGAAACTTGATCTGATAGTGCCACCAAACAAAATTTTACTGCCTCTGTAGGAAGGAAAGAGCTAAAAAGCTGAGGAATGGCAAGGAGGATGGTAGATTCATTCAAATGACCCTGTAGCTGTCAAGCCTGGAGAATAAATGTGGGAACCTCTCTATATTATGCCTACTGCTCTTTATCCTCTCTTTTGAAAAGTATAATCTCTGTGTAGAGATAACATGAGATTGCGGAGGCACTCTCATGGACATGCTTGAGCTCCCTGTCTTGGGGGTTGTAAAAAGCACAGGGGAGATCAGAGCATGGGGGTAAACTACATGTGTGCAGGCCTTCAATAAATGCATGCAAGCAGCAGCCTTGCCCACTCCCAGGATGGAATGATCCTGATTGTGCTGGCATTCCCGCTCACCTGCCTCAGCCTGACTGCTGCTCCGGCATCCTCCAGTTAGTGAGGTAATTAAATAAATTTACTTTTTGCGTTTCAGTCATGTTTTTATGGTTTTCCTGGCTGCCTGCCTGTATCAACTCATACCCTCCAAATATTCTGATTCTTAGTTATTCCTACTGATCATAGACCTAATTCAGCAAAGGCCTTCCATTTCAGTGCACACTTTAGCACATGTTTAAATTTAAGAATACTAAATACTCACATAGCAATTAGCTCAAAGTGGTGCTTTAACCAAATATCTGCTAACTTCTTTAGCTTAACTTCTGCCTGAGACTGATGGTTTGCCTGAGAAAATATTCCCTGAAATTCAGAAGAGTTTCACCGTGTTGTAAATGAAGTTAGTATTTGACTTTGATGAAAGACTGCAAAGAGGCTGGAGAAATAAATGAAATGTCTGACTCCAAAGAAGTCAGAGAAATAAGTATATATAACGGATGAAATTCTGGCTTCACTGAAGTCAAAGACAAAATTGCTATAGAATGCAATAGAGTAAGGATTTCATGTCACATCTTTAGACTCACTGTCCTGGACAGAGCACCAGGAATCTGACTCCTTTCTTCTCCCTTGTGTTGAATAGTACTTTATAAATAGACCAGATGGAGTCAATACCACCATTTGAAGAAAGGCATCACGCAGCATGAATAAAGGTAATCGAAAACAGCTATTTTTACTAATGAACATGATTTTAACTGCCAGATACAGAGTTAGCAAAATTACAGTAAATAGAGGATATTTTTGAAAATGGAAGTGATCATTTTTTAAAATCCATTTTTGCTGAGGGTAACTAAAAATACACAAACATGCATTTTTTTTTTTGTCCTGCAGAACTATAAATAGTAAAATAAAATATTTTGCTCCACTTCACAAAAAAGCTATTATAAAAAGCCTATTACATAGAACTATTATGATTATTATAAAAATTGTATATATATATATATAATTATATAAAATTAATAGATATATGGAATAAGATATATGATGTATGACATAGATATATATAAATAATATGATATGAAACTATTAGATAAACTCTTCAGAAAAGAAACACAAACCTATTATATAAAATAAAACGGCAAGTGCCAGGTGCTGCACTCAGGGAGGAATAATGCCAAGTAACAGTACAGGTTGAGGGCTGAGCTGCGTGAGGGCAACTGCTAAGAGCCTGGGAATGCCTGCAAGGGCACACTGTCAGCTCATTGTCAATTTGTCATCCACCATCATTTGGCCATCAAATTGACAATGACCTGACAGTGTGCCCTTGAAGCCCATATTTCAGGAATGTTAGATGTACTTAGAAAATACTTACATATATATAATATCTCTAAATATAGAAGAAGTGTTCCATGAGTACAAGAGTCCATGCTGTCAACACTGGAGCTACTTAGCTCTTAGCAGGTTACATGATGTCCAACATTTTGTGCAATGTTTTATACATTTCACTCTAACTGAACAATTGAGCTACATCCATAATATTGCTGTTGGCTTGAAATGGGACTCTGACATCATTATCTGAGTGATGGAGCAGAGTCCCGTTACTGAGTGTGCTAAGGATGCAAAACTGAGACTGCCTGATTTGCCAGAGGGTCCTGCTGCCATTCAGGAGGCCACAACAAGCTGGAGAAATGTAACAACAGGTTTCTTAACAAGAGAGTTCAACAAGGAAGTGTGCAAAGTTCTGCATCTGGGAAGGAATGTGTCATGAACCAGCACAAACTGGTAAAACAGCTTTGCAGAGAAGGCCCAGAGGGTTCTGTTCTACACCTAGTTGAACATGAGCCAGCAAAATAGTCTCATGACAAAGATAACAAATCATGCCTGAGCTGCAGTAGTAAGAGTGCGTCCAGCAATGTTCAAAATCTGCCTGGAGACTGTCCTGGACAGCTTGCTGTTGGTGGCCTTTCTTGAGCAGGTACATTTGACCAGACGAACTCCTGAGGCCCCTTCCCAACTCAGTCATTCTGAGATTCCATGATTCTATGACAACACTTCCAAAATATAAAAAAAAAATATTTATATCCTTTACACAGTCCATATTGCATTATTTATTATATAGCATATATTACATTCTATATTCTAGAACATATATTATCTATATTATTTAAAATATGTACCACTAAAATGATTTTATGTCTTTTTGCAGAAATGAAAATCCACACCAGTTCTTTGCTGGTTTTGTTTCTGTTCTGGAAAGTCTATACCACATTTTCTTCAACAAATAAATGTATATATGACAAAGCTACTTTTTATTTTTCCTAAATTCACACAGCAACAAAGAAGCAAAGTGGTTTATTTGGCTCTGAGTTTTAAAAACAAGAAAAGCTTTAGAGGAAGATGAACAGGAGTCAAATAGAGTCATGAAGACACTAGAAACAAAGAGAATGCTTTGCTATCTTCTCTAATACTTCTAAAATTGAAAGTGAATTGCAAAAAGTAGGAGCACTGTTCCCTTCATAGTAATACATTAAAGTCTTATGAGTTACTTTCTGCCTATATATAATAATCAAGCATTTTAGTTAACACTGTGAAAAGTAAAAAAGATAATGCGAAACCTCTATAGCATTATATAAAGAAGAATGAATATTAATAGAATATGAAAATACCAAGTGATGGGAAAAAGACAAAATATAAAACTTTATAATTTTAATTTTTAGTAGAAACTGAAGTGAACTTTAAACATTGCAGAGCATTAAAAATCTACTCTAGCTCCATGAGTGCATATGGATATAACAACTGATATGGAATATCATGCTAGACACCCCAGCAGAAAAACAGTTAGGGTTTAACTCATCTCACTGAAACAGCCAACAGTATAGAAATCCCAGAGTATAGAAATAATCCCCAGTATAGAAATCAGAAACACTATCTGATTTACTTATTTATTGTAATTATCAAATAAAATTTTTCCATGGGGTTATTCATTGGACCTATATTTTGGACATATATCTTATGAGATGAATCAGTATAATTTTGAAGGTACTTTCTGGAGCTTTGTATCACTAACACCAGTGGTGGTTATATAAAATATTATGCAGAAAGTATAGCAGAAAAAATTAAAAGGAGTTTCCTTTCAATCTTTAGCACTGTTTTCTGCTCAACCCTCATCCTCTCAACCATTTTTTACCTTTGGAGCCCAGCCATTTTGCCTCCTAACTTCTTGGACCTTGGTGAAGTTTAACTTTCCATAGCCTGAATGTGTTTCTAAGGAAGATATAAAGACAAAACAGTTGATATTATTATTAAGAACTGATAGGTATTCACCAACTTGTTCAGAAAACAAAGCCATGCTTTGAATCTATTTTCAATGTTAGAAATTGTGGTGGAACCAGACTGAGCAAGAAATAACTCTCAGAGAACATAATGAGCAAGATTCTAGTTATTTGTTGCTTGTTTTTTTGTTTTTGACAAAGAAGCTTTGCAAGCACAACTTTTTAGCACTTCCAGAGAAAGAAATGCTGCATTCTGCCTCCAAGGGCATGCCTTGAAACAGTAAAATGCAGTGAGAAAAATATCCCTCTGCCTGTCCTTCAAGTGATATGGTCCACAGATCTGTTACAATGAATACTTCAACTTGCTCACAGACTTTGGGCAGAACTAGACCTGCCAATCACCTGTCAAGAAATACTTCCTAAAGCACAGAATAATTCATATATGCTTTTCTAAATTACAGAGATTGTTTTAGTATATGCTACGGAAAATACACAATAACAGCTTCTACTCTAAAGCATGGTAACTTTCACCTAAGTACGCTCATAAATCTAAATATTTCAGTAATCTTTTCTAGCTTTATGTTGCATAAATTATTAATATGGAGAATACAGTGTATCTGTAGTTAGTCTCACTTAAAGAGAAAAAAATGCTTAGGTGAATACATCTATATTATCCTGTATTTTATTATAAAATCCACAGACACATTGTAGTAGAATTTTTGTGGGAATGATGTCATGTCTTTATGTGGACTCCTAATCTTTAAATATAGGCATGTAAATTCCTTAGGTAACATAAATCTCTCTTCTACTTTCTCATGAGCACTAATGTTCGTGGAAGAATTCTGTTAAAGGACAATAAACAGAATAGGTTAAGATCAGAAGATCAATACATACATACTGCTGAATTAATAGGTATTTGCTAGCTCTCAAAAGAGGCCACATAATTACTTTGCTTTAAAGAATGACTTTAAAGCTCAACTGAAGGAGAAACTGAATCTGCTTATGTAATCAATGCTGTAATACTTGTGAAGGACTGCTTGTCTAAATTAAAAGTACAAGATCAGTGCATATTTCAATTTAAATAAATAGACAAAAGTTTCAGTTATAATGGTGCACAGATTGAGTACGATTCTCCATTCACATGCCAGATAAAACCATCTGGCACAATATGACTCATGGTCCTGGAGACAAATTCTCTTACCTCACTGAGAGAGGCCTAAATAGCACATTCAATTTACCTAGTAGGGTTCATCTCCAATCTGCACTAAATTCAAACATTTCCTGTGGGATTTTTAGGACACAGCTAGTTGGTCAAGATCAAAATAATAACTGAGAGCAAGCTAAGAATGAAAAAGTGTGGAAAATCCACACCAGCACTACATCCCATTTAACTTACAGTTAAAGGTATAAATGTACACATGCAATTCTATTAGGATGCTTGTCATAGATATGTATACAAACATATTCTGTAGGGATTTCATAACATGCAGAATGACTGCCCAAGGACATACTGCTTAAGCTTAGAGTTTTGGAAAGTACATGCTCCCAAGGTACATATGTTTGTAAGGATTGTGTATAACTTTGTTTCTTTACTAGGCTGAAAACATTATCTCTGAAAGGCATGATTTTTTGCTTTGACACTTCTGTGTAATCACAATGATGTCCTTGTGGAGAAACCTGAGTTCATCTCTTTACTAATTTAACAAGGTTCTGCTTCAGCCAGTGGGATATGTTCTTTTTATTGATTTACCTTTTGGGATCATCAAAGGCAACAATTACCACATACACTCATAAAGGCACAGTATAACCTTTCTGTGGTGCTTGGGCATATAAAGCTGTAGACTTAAGCGAATAAAGCTTGAAAACAATATCATTTAGTGTTAGAAAGACAGACAGTAACTGACTTTCTATTCCAATCTTTCATATTGTCCAGCTGCTCTGGTACAGTCAGATCCTACCCTGAAGGATAAACAAATCTTTTATAGACAGTCTTAATGAAATTGGGAGGTGAGATGTTGTGCCTTCCCAGCCTTGTTCTAGGCTCACATCTCTTGTATCTGTGCTGGACCTAACTGGGAAGGCTATGCAGAGTAGATATCATCTGGAAATCTCTCTAAGCACTGGAATCTCAGAGCAGTAAACAGGCTTTTTTAAGACATGTACATTAAACCTGTCTGAAAGAGAACAGAGAATCCTAACAGCTAAATTCTGTAAAAAATGAGGAATGTGATCCAAAAATGTAAGGAATCTTGATAAAGAAGAAATCTACAAAGTATTTTTCTATATCACTATTGTTTATGTTCAATTTATTGTTTAGTCCAAAATCATAATTCTCAAGGCTGATTTATATATATGCAAACTCAACTTAAAATACCATCACAAAATCAGAAAAATTTACATGTGTATTTAGTTCACATCACCAGCACACCTACAGGAATGAGGGTGTGCAGAAACTATCTATCTGAGAGTGTTTTCATTAACCATGACCCCCAGGCAAACATTCTTTGTTGGGGTACCATTCTCTGACCCTACCAGTCTGGGAGACATTGGTAGGCACACACTCCTAGGTAGCCAGTTTTCTGCAGCTGATCTACAAGATTTCTGCATTAACTCACTGTCTAGTTTAGATATCCTTCTGAATGCCCGTTAAGTGTCACCAAAAGGACATAAATTACACCTGTGTGAACACCTTCTCAAATCTACAGAAAAACCTGATTTAGCTTTATCTTCAATGTACTGTTGTAACTTGCTTTCTGTAACTCGTTTCATCCTACAGTGGCTGATTGCAGTCTTCTCTGCCTCTCTTTACAAATGAACTTTAAATGTACACACATTCCTTAGACTCCTTTTTAATCATTCTTGGCAATATAGCTGTTTACAGGACTAGCTGTTGTGATGTTTCCTTGTCTGAGTGATGTTTGTGCCTGGGTGCTGTTGGAATGTTACATAAGCTCCAGACTCATCCTTCTTGCCTTATTTCTGTATATGATTTTGATCTAATAGTGTACAATATTTTACAACCCTATCAGAAAAACACCAAGGGATATTATTTAAAAAAAAAATGCTGTAGGAATGTTTTCAGTTATTTACATGAATTCATAAAATTTCCTGAAGTTTTGCCTTCTTGAAAGTTAGGAGTTAGAACTATCTAGTTCTAGGCCTTTGAAGAAATCTTTTGGTTTTAGTTCTTATCTGAAATCCAACTATCTCTTAAAAGAAACTAACATTTTATTGTATTTTGGGAGCACTGATAGAACCTTAACAATAGCACTGTGACTGTGAATTGTAATTATTGATAATTGCAACTGGCTATGTGTAAAACTGTCTGTTCATCTCATACAACAAAATCTACAGAAATAACTTTAATATGTATTGAGTCATTGAGGCTTTCGATCAACAAGAGAGGGGTAAACCCCTCTTCCACCAAAATAATTAAGTACAGTTTAACACTAAGTAATCATAACTTCTTGGGAGATTCTGGAGTACACATACAACAGTGTTTCTTTTAAAAGTAGGCTTCATATCAAGACTATCTTTAAAATGTGTCAGAAATTATGTATCCATTTAACTAATATAAATATTACACCTTTTTTCCACAGTGTTTCCTGACATCTCAGCTCTCACTGGTACTTCTGCAGCGTGGCACCATTAGTCAGGTCTGAAGTTGGTATAAAGGAAATAAGGAAGTTCATCCCACTGCTGAGAAAAGCATTGATCTGATTGAAAACCAATTCCGCCATCCCTTCTTGTAAAGAAGATCAGATAAGTAAAGCTAATATAAAGAGCTGCTCAATATCATCTGGTGGAGAATATTAGGATTTCTCGAAGACAGGAGAACAAGGAAAGAACTCTTTGAATCTCTTCCCCTCCTCCTCCCATTTTTCTTTATCTTTCTCTTTTTCTCTTGATCTTTATTCTTTTGCTTCTTTCAAGCCGGGGTAGGACTCTGTATTTCTCCCTCCTCTGTTGCCACCTAGAGGAGAGCACAGCGAAGAGCTGGTGCCAGAACATGGGAGGATAAACCAGGACGTGGTCCAAAAGAGCAGGAACTGACAGGAGTTGGGTGGACGAGCTCGTGTAGGGATGTGGGAGCACATGCACTGGTAGATGGGAAACAGCTCCCACAGGAGAGGCTTTTAGTGCATAAATTCTCAAAAAATGTCCAGACAGGAAGAGCTCGAATATTAGTTCCTCATCTGTTCATTAATAATAGTATTGTTCCTGAGAAAGCTCTAATCTATATGCTTACAACCAAGAGATTGACATGCATTATATACATTATAATTTTAATCTAAGATACAGACTTACATGCTGTTATATCTGAGGAGTTCAAAAAAGTTGTGCAACAAAGACTTCTGCTGCTAGCAGCCTGTGCTATAGGTTAATACTGCTAAGTAAAGAGGATAGATTAATTTATAATGAAGAGGATCAAGATAATCCAAGCAAGCCAGGAATCATATCAGAGATAAACAATCCTACCCTTTTTTTTTTTACAGCAACTGGAAAAGAAATCTTAATTACTCCATTTCTACCACAAGAAAAGACAGTTTGGAGATATTACAATTTGGAGATATCCACCAAAGAATGCATTCAGCTTCTGTTCAGATTTCAAAGGCAGAAAAATCAATGAATGCAGATACCAGTAAGATTTGGTGAAATGCCTTCACAGTACCAAAAATTTTAGAAACAACAACAAAAACCCCCAAATGTTGAACAGCTCAGGAAATGCTGTTTTCTACCCCACAAATATCAGAAATATTTCATATACATATTAAAAAAAAAGGCAAAAAAAAAAAAGCAAAGCTAATATGTTGCATTCACTGATTTGAATATTGAAAAGTAAAATTCTGCTTGATTTCAGATTTAAACACCTTCCAGTTTTGTAGTGGTAGAGAAAGTCGATGTATCTGCTATTATTGTTATTGTCACTGATGACGTGACATTAATTATTGTGATTTAGTGGAACACAATTTTAAACTGTAAGATTTAAAATCCAAACATTTTGTATTTCCAAAAATGTTTTTTAAAACGCATTTGCTATTTTCAAGTCCAGTTTTTTCTCATCACTTAATCTTTCATTGAAAACTGAAGTAAAAAATAAACACAGGCTTAAGGAAATTCAACACCCTTTAAAAAATTTTGACATGCCTTTCAGATTAAAAGAGAATATTCAAAAACCCTATGCAAAGTAATCTCTATTTAATAAAAGTGTACTATGCTTTAGGGGGTGTCAAACACTTTAAATTCAAATGCCTGACAGGAGTGTTAATGGGTTGAATGCCATCAGATTTGCAGCTTATGGTAGAGAAGCAAGTTTGACTTCTTTTTTAAAACAAATTGATATTTAACCTTTACAGCTATTCAAGGCCTCCTATTGCTGACAGTTGCACTTGTTCCACGTTGGCTGAATTTTAAGCAAGTCAGTAATACTTCAGGTTTTATCGCAGCTATTTACTAGAGTGCAAACAGTGACCTCCACATGACAGCAGCAGAAAAACGCCTTTTTGAGACGTTGATGCTGTATTGCACACACTGTGCTCAGCTCCTTAAAAGTACTTTGGCAGTTCAATAACTAACATTTTCCGGACTTTTTTTTTTTTTCAGTGGAGTTACCAGATTCAGACCAGAAGCTCAAGCTCCTTATGCAATCTGTATGTTTAATACAAGACTTGTAAACAACTGATTGTCTATGTATGTTATCAACGATAAATAAAAACCAAAAAAATAGGCTCAGTTTATGGAATTATCAAGTTGGATGGTGCTTAAACTTACAGCAGTTTTGACTTTGTTCCAATACCTTAGAAAACTCTAAGCAAGCTACAATTTTTGCACAGCATGGTGGAACACAGACGTGATACCTCAGTCCTGCGTTTGTGAAAAACTGGCTTCAAGCTTGTTAGACCTTCTTCAGGTATTTTTGGTTTGTTTCTATTTTTTGTTTGGTTGGTTGGTTGGTTGTTTTTTTGTTTTGTTTTGTGGGGGTTTTTTGGGTTTGGGTTTGGTTTGGGGGTTTTNATGTGAATTGGCAATCACCAACCCTTCAGGGTTGACACCTGCCTTTGTGGGGTGTAATGTCACCAGAAGAACTCTTCAACTTAGCAAGGAATCAGTAACTGGCCTGCTTGCACAGAAGGAAAAGCATGTTGAATTCTCAATATCTTGGCCAGCACAGAGAGTGTTAGAACCCTGGAATTTGTCTTTTGGACTTTTGGTGCTCCCATGAATTCAACAGCTGAAATCTGATCTTTCAACTAGCTCTTGAGCACCTGCAATATAAGATGTCTTCTGAAGTGATGCACAAGAGGGAAAGATAGGGATGGCGTCCTACCTTCCCTCCCCATGATTCAGGTTGCCTGGACCTATTTGTGCATTGTGCTGCACAAATATTTCTTCCATGCTTCTACAGCTGGCATAACTAAAACAAACCTATGTAAACATAGCAGAGATGTGAGTCAAAACAAGTATGGAATTCTTAAAACCTGTTTTCTGTATTGGCACAAACAACATTTTTAAGATAACAGTAGAAACTTTGGTCAATGATTTGCAGGACAGCAAGCAGAGAAGTCAAACTAAACAGACACAAGGAAACCAGCTGAAAAAATGGGAACGTAAAAAGGACAAGAAAGAACGTATTGAGGCATAAAATGATCGTCAGAGAGTAGAAAATGGAAAGGAGAAGGTGTAAAAAAGACAGTGATAATACAAATGGATACTTCTGACAGTGAAGATGAAACTCTCTAGATAGATATTTTCTACCTTACAAATAGATATTTTATTTATTAATTCTACCTCAATCTGTGGAAAAATAAACATTACATTACTCTTTGGCTTCTTTCTTCCTCACAAAGTATGCAGTCTCATTTGCCACTGGTTATTGGTTGTAGTACTTCCCAATCTTAGTACCAGAAATGAGGTAAAATTGTAAGAGTGAAGATGTGGGTCTGTTTGTTGTGGTCTCGGTTGGCAGCTGTACTTTCACCCTTTAGCAAGCTACACTTCATCTTCTTAGACACTACACAGAGTAATTTTTAGTATATTCTGGTCAGAAACAGCAAAGTGTTGAAAAACTGCATCCAGAACATGTCCATTAATTATCACTGTTAGATCTTTTCCTTTCTCTTTTCTGTTACTTGTCTGGGTGATTTTTCACTTGTATAATACATCTTAAAAATTCAGTATAATTTCCCAAAGGAAAAACACAAGTTATAGGGTCAGGCTAGTCAAATGTTTGATATACATATCAGTGGACCAAGTATGGTGCTAAATGGAAGTCGTTTTTGGTACAAGTATATTTAATATACTAGCCCAGAAAAAAGGGGAACAGACTATATACATATATGCAGCCAAAAAAAAAATTTTAATCTAATACTGTAACAGCCTAACAGTAGAAAGTTAACATAGAAAATTCTTACTAAAATACAGACATAATTATTATACATAAACTTTCTGGTACTTGTGCATTGTAATCAGTGTTGCTTCTACCCTTGTAATGTCACTCCAGGTCCTAAGATTTATGGTCTCTGTCTTCCTGAAGAACAGGAAGTGACAGTCACCATAAGCCATCAACATCCTGAGGACTTCAGTGTAAGGAGTTTATTAGAGTCAAAGCTACTTCCTCTTAATCTTAAGAAGTTTGGGTATATTTTTAAAATTTGTTATTACTGATTAATTCCCTCTGGCTGCTCAGGGATGAGTCCAAGAGTGGTTCCACAGCCTTCAAAGGCTCAGCCACCCCAGAGGCTCTTTTAGACAGCTACTACAGAAAAAAAGTTTCTGAACTTTCCCACAGAGGCACTGGCAGAGCTCGTGTTCAGGCAGGGGAGGCAACAGATCCTAAGAAAGGAGCTGAAACCAGCTCAGCTCAGCTCAGCCCAGCTGCAGTCAAGGTAAACCCCTCAGCACAGGGCAGAGCCTTTCTTCAATTGTCAGAGGCAGCTTAAATTGGTGGGTTTCATGACACTGATGGATTTGTCCTTTGCCCTGCCTGCCAGGTGTGGCTGCAGCAGGTCAGTGTGAGGCTATGCACACTGGCTGGCAACATGTGTGTGCATATCAACATGCACACAATTAGTACTCAAGGCATACAGATAAGCCACACAGATCAATGCAGAGCATTGTCTTTTCAAATACCCACATAATCACACAAAATACTCACACTGGTATGAAGAAAACTTCATCTGTAGTTAAAAGTCTTACATTTCCATTTAATATAATCCTTAACTTCCATTGCAAATTACTCCTTTTATATTGCAATGTGTTCTGAAGAGACTTCCTTTAGTTGCCTCACCTTGGTGTGAAACATTAAAAGTAGTAATTTCAGGTATGCTTAATTTTCACTGATAAGGTAACCAGAGTTTGGTCACCTGTTGTACTACTTCTGATATTTGGTGCTCACTGTATTCACTACAATTATATTTTAATCAGGTAACCTAACACTAACAATGCCAATATCATGTTTATTGAGCTACTGCAGAAGAAAGACCCTCAAAATGAAATATGGGATTTAGACATAAGAAGAAAAAGGAGGGAAAATATGTGAGGGTGGTTGCTCAGGAAGATTGTGGAGTCTCTCACCTTTGAAATATTCAAAATGTGATTGGCCATTTCCCTGAGGAACTTGCTGTAGTGGACGCTGCTTTGAGCAGAGAAGTTGGAGCTATGTGAGCTCTGGAGGTCTCCTCTGACCTCGCAACTGTGTAAAAATGCAGAAGTGCCACAAAGGAAGTTAAAATTTGAAATCTCTGTACTCATTTTTTCACTTGATGGAAGACATTTATATCACCATTGAATATTTGCTTCCAGGAAGTTAGTTTTGGAACCTAAATTAAGAATGCTTTGTTTCCTTCATCATTTTTTCTGCAAGACTGTATTCCTTTGTATTTTCAGATTCTCCTATAGCTCATGATGAGCATACAGCTCTTTTATGACGTATATTTAACAGTCTTTACTTTCTCACTCAGTCAGGGGATCCATTTATTGGCTACTACTTTAGCATTGGAAGTTAGTGGCTCTCAGACATTTGACTCTGAGTGCTCATTCTAGCTTGCAGGGACAATCTTCTGTATTCAAAACAAAGAACCACTGTATTCAGCACATTCATTAAATGCAACACAGAAAAAATCCCTGTTCTGGGAGCTTAATGCTTAGCTGGACAGTTGAGTGATATTGACAACATACCTAACAGGTTTGTTAGAAATAGTTGCATAAAATTGCAAGCTCTGTGTTTTTTGCCAAACATGTCCAAACTTGACTAAAAACAGTTGTAATGACTGAAACTTTTTCTTTTAGGAAATGTGCTTTATAGTTCTTTAATTTAGAAGTCATCAAGATGTTAAGCTGGGGTAATTTGACTTGTCCCACTTCCTAGAACACTTATTTTCTAAATACAGGTTTGTTGGTGTGTGGCTTGTTTGTAATAGTGACCAGAACATGATAGTTTGGGTGCATGCCAGACTGACCATAACTGGGAAATTCTTTACAGTGACATTTTAGATCCTACTGAAGAAAAAGGTTTTGTTATCATCATTAAATTAATGGAAAACTCTGACTCAAAGGGAGTTCTGGTAAAATTGGATTTTACAGGACATTAAATCACTTAAGAGGACACTAAAATGTGCTTTTTTAGAATTCTACACAGTTCAAGTGTTTACTCAGCTAAGTACATAATTCTCATTTATAGATGAAATGTTTTTGGGACAACCATATTTGTAAGCAACATGATTATCATAACTGGGTTTTTTGATATGTTAAGATGAATCAGTGACATATTTGAACATCTGAAGAAGTTCACATCAAAGTTTTGATCTAAGATATATATATAAATCCTTAAAGCCTGCCAGTTCACATGAAACCAATATTGCCTAGTTTTTGAATCCACTTGGACTCAAAAGTGACAAATGTTTAAGAAATTCTTGTCTGCTCCCTTCCAGACTTCCTGAAATTCAAGAAAAAATGTTTCATGCAAAAATTCCCCAATCTCCACACTGAATGCTCTCTTCAAGGCATCTCTTCTAAGTGTTAGCTAAAATATTTAACATTAAAACTGTTCAATAAAAGTTAATTCACCTTATTCTTTCAGCATCATGGAATTTTGATCAAGTTGCTTCTTTAACAGCTAACATCCCTTTTTTATTTTTTAGTGGTTTAAATCTAACTTTCAGTTTAAATTCAATAGGGAAAAAAGAATTAATATTATTAAAACCTTTAAACATAATTTTTTGTTTATGTTCAGTACTATATTAACAGGTATTTAAACTTCTAACTGGCAACATTTTCATGCTAGCAAGGGGCAGAACTGCTTTGATCTTGTTTTGTTTGGGGTTTTTTATGTTGCTTCTCTGAATATTTGAAAAGGTGCTGATGAAATCTGCAGGCCAAGTTATTTGCATGGCTAATAAGTTTAAATTTGATGCCATGACATTGACAGATGATTATTTTCAAATATCTATCATATTTGTAATGGTAAATGTCAAGCAGTACTTATTAAGAAAAGATCTTTCTCCTGAGAATTATTATGATTTTGAGAAGAAGAAAACCAAAATAAAGTATAGCAGACATGTCACCAATGAAAAATTACTCGTTCTGAAGATACATGTTAAAAAGATCCACATTTTCCATTTTATGACTATTTTCTCTAGGAGAAACATTTAAATTTCTTCCAGTTGCTATGTGAATTCATTGACAGCAACATTTTATATATAAAATGGAATTTCACATAGTTTATAAATAATTAACACATGAATAAAACATCAATAATAAACATTAATTCAGTTAATATTTTTATAGTCTGACAAGAAAATAGGTGTTCATTATATATTTTATAATAATGCAGCTTTGACATTATTGGTAAACCTATGTTATTTTTGCAATACCTTTTTAATTTTTATGAAAAAATAGAATACAAAAGAATATAATGCCTAATTATTTGTACTATAGATTAATTTTAATGTTTTCAAGATTAATATATCACTATGTGAGATATTGCACCAATCCAAGCAGACATCTTCTCCCAGAGCAGTGGTATTTTTCCACACCAATTTTAATATCCATTTACTGTTCCTGAGAAGTCACATAATGAAATCCAATGTTTATTAAATCTGTTAAATCCATTAAACTTCAGAAGCATTATTTGTTTATAAAGCTTTGGATAAACCTTTGCAAGAAGGTTGTAGAAAATGAGACTGGACAGAAGCACAAGGTAGGTGTTGATATGATTGGAAGAGTGTGACCACAGAATAACCCAATTGTTGGTATACCCCAACTGTTTTATTATGCTCATTACTTTTTCAGATTCTGGTGGTATAAATATGGTATTTAGATTGTTATACTGGATTTTCATGGCCAGGTTCTGATAGTGGGTCAGCTATATGGGTTGTTTCTGTAAGAATCTACTAGAAGCTTCCTGCATGTCTGATGGAACCAGTGTCAGTCACCTGCAAGTTGGATCTGCTGCTGGCCAAGGCTGAGACAATCAGGGATGGTGGCAGCACCTCTGGGATACCACAGCTAAGACAGGGGGGCAATAGCAGGTTCATCCAGGGAGAAAAACAAGAGCATGTCAGAGAAACAGCCCTGCAGGCACCCGTATCAGTGCAGAAGGAGGCAGAGGAGGTTCTCCAGGCACAGGAGCTGAGATTCCCCTGCAGCCCGAGGTGCAGGCCATGGTGAGGCAGCTGTGACCCTGCAGCCTATGGAGGAGCACAGGGAAGCAGAGATCCACCTGCAGCCCCAACACCAGAACAGCTGGATACATCCAAAGGAGGCTGCAACTCTACACTGAAGCAGGCTCTTGACAGGACCTGTGGATCAGTGGAAAGAGGAGCCCATGCTAGTGCAAGTGTGTTGGTAGGACTTGTGACCCTGTGGGGGCCTTGTGCTGGAGCAGTCTGTACCTGAAGGACAGCACCCCATGAAAGACATGGGCTGGATCAGTTTGTGAAAACCTGCAACCTATGGGAAAAAACAAATGACTGGTATTGCAAAGGTTTGTGGAGAATTTTCTCCCATGGAAGGGAACCTCATGCTAGAGCAGGGGAAGAATATGAAGAGTCCTCTCCATGAGGAGGAAGGAGTAGCAAAAAATGTGCATGATGAGCTGACTGCAGTTCCCATTACCCATCCCTTTGTGGGGAGGAGGTAGAGAAAATGAGGAGTGAAGCTGAGCTTCGGAAGAAAGGAGTAGGGGGAAAAGGTGTTTATAAGATTTGGTTTTATTTCTCATTATCTTACTCTAATTGCATTGGTACTAAATTAAACTAATTTCCCCATGTCACATCAGTCTGTCCATGATGGTAATCCTGTCTTAATCTCAAGCCACGTGCCTTTAATTATATTTTCTCTCCCTGGAAGTCTAAAGAAGATGAGTTATAAAATATTTTTAGTGGACACCTAGCATCCAGACAGGATCAGTCTAGCACCTATTAGCTAAGTCAGATAGATTCTATATCCCATATAATTATTTGTACAAATAAGTCCACTTAGGAGATATTAAAAGCTACTGCAGTGGGTGCTGAGTTTATTTTAAAAGATCTTAATATTATTTAAAATATAAAGACCTGGTGAAGAAAATGAGAAAATTCACATCTGAGCTGATAGTATTTGATCACACTAACTCCAGAGGAAAAAAATTAATAAAGAAAAGTTAACAACTTTTACCAAAGATGAAAAAACCTCCAGAATTTAGCTATTTTCCAACTGTCAGGAATTTATAATAAATCAGCAGTAGATGTCAGTCATTAGTGTAATTGTGGTGTTCAGATGAGCTTGTTATTGTAATTGGATGGGAACCTGGATAGTTCCTCAGATAGACATGGGACAAGTCCCAAACTAATGCAACTATACTTCAAATGAAATGGAGAAAATTCTTGAAACTTATTTTGCAAACACAAATTTCTGTTTTAGCATTGTGGCAATTAGAAAGGAAAAGGATGAACATTTGCAACATGTTAAAAGATATGTCAAAGATGACCCTTTATAGCTGGTAGGTTTCCTGCATCTCAAGATGATCTTAGGAACCAAAAGGCATTTATTCCTCACGGGGTGTTGTTCCCTCCCCAGCTGAAACTCCCTTGTTCCCTTAATCCAGACATATTCCCTCGTGATGACACCAGGACTATGAGAAGGACCCAAGGAGAAGGCTGAGCCCTTTGAATCTTCCAGTCAGATAAGGATTTGGCAAACAGCAGGGAAAAAGGCGAGCTTGTAAAACAGTTTTAGTTTGTATTGGCTCAGAGACAAGAGGGTTGGAAACAAAATACCAGAGCAATTATATGTTCTTTTGAAAGAGAAATTGAGATGCATAAAATTGCCATAATTATCTTCACTGACTCAACTTATTTTGAATTCATTATTTTTTGCAGTTTATCATATGAGTTCAAATGTGAAATGACATTATCATTAACTGAACATTATTGAGGTTAGATGATAGAAATTTATTCTTTTCTTTAATCTCACTTTTTTTATCAGTTAATAAAGGTGCCTCTCAAAGGATGTATAAATTATTTGCAATCAAAGTGCTTGTCAAAAAGCCCAGAGAAAAACAAAAGAACAATTTAAAAATAAAATTATCTTCATCAATTTCTTAATTCAAAGCAGCAATAGGTATAAGCATACAGTACACATGCACACTTCATTAATATTGAATTTAATTCTGTACTTTCTGTAAAATCTCTTATTTTGCACTTGAAAAAAAGGCATCACTACAACAATGCAAACAGACATCAGACCATTGTGATTTGAAATACACAAGAGTTGTTATACCTCATAACTCATATAAAATATTCTTCAAAGAATCTTCTTCATTTTATTCTTCAAAATGTGTTATCGCTCCTTTCCTTGCTGCTTATTATCTCAACAAATATTTTTGTGTGCAAGAGACAGGTGGAGAAAGGGGACTGATCATGAAAGGTGGGGAAGGGGTGCTTTTATTTAGTCATGTAAAAGCAAGATTTTAACTTTTTTCCTTACATAAAAGTAGGGACAATAAACCTGCCAAACCCCCAATATATAAACAAACAACCCCTCTTCCCTCCCAAAAACCCCAAGCCCAAACAGACCCCAAACATTTAATCTCAGCAGTTACCCTTACGGTAACTCTTTATTATCTTTCTGTGGCACTCACTTTTCTGAAGTGCACTTTTTTATTCCTTTTTAAATTTATAATGAAAACCTGTGAAAATGCTAGTTGTGGAACATTAGCTGCCATTTTGAACCTGGGAAATGCATGACCTAATCTTTTGTATTTGTTTAAATAAGGTATCCACATACCATTGCTTTCCCAGTGGTAAACATGTTGTTCCTGCCAGTTTTGAGGTTGCATATGCCTTTGTTACTATGATCTGGTAGTAATGAGAAGCTGTTATTTATAAAGGCAATTAGAAATGACCAAGAGACCTATTCAATTGCAATGTTGTAAAATTACTCAACATGAGTATTTGGCCTAACAGGACCACAAGACTGTAAGAAATATTTGCAAATAATGTTTTTATTTCTTGATGCCATAGAAGAAAATGAAAAAGAAACATTAAATTTATGTTTTTCTGTCTATAAACACTAGATGGAGAATTAGGGTGTTACTCAAGCCAAATAAATTACTATCTGAACTGGTGAATAAGTGGTGTCAAAAAGCACGTATATTTCTCTCTCTTTGAATTAAACTGAAAATAATATCTGCATGAACACTCTAACTAAACTTGTGATAACTGGACATCAAGTGGCTGTGATTTCTGTCTTGAAAATGCCATTTCTTTAAAAATAGAAATTCCGAAGCCTGGACACTGCATTATCTTCCAGGTACAATGGCTTCTGCTGAAGTCCGAATTGTGAAAAGACATGACTCTAGTATTCACAACATGCTATACTTAAATGAAAGATTGAAAATTAATTTTAAATCTGATAATTTTTAATTAAGTACTCGACAATAACGAGGTCGTGCACTGATATGCTCCATCCCTGGATTTGAGCTAAAATATAGTAAAAAGCCAAGGGAAGTGATACCCTGCTCTGTGCTGGTGATTCACAGCTGGGCCACTATCTCCAGTGCTGTGCTCCCTGGTATGGCAGAGATCAGTAATGCAGATTTATAAATTCTAGATGAAATATTAAACGTATATCAAGGACAAAATAATATTTTAGAGAAATAGTTTCAAATTTTTCTAAATGCAGTAGCAATTTGTTTAAACATGACCATAAAATATTTAATTTTAATTATTTATAGAAATAAGGAGCAGAAGAATTAGATCAAATCAGTATATTAGTATACAAAAGGAAACTTATTTTAGAAAGGAAATATATTTAGGTAACATATAATTTTAAATTATCAGAACTTGTTACACGTATTGCCAAACACACAATTTGTCATTTGGCATAGACGAGGCTATTATTTGCACAACATAAACAGAAACCTGCACTGGCATTTCACCAAACTGAACTGAAACATGTTGTGTGATATATGGCATAGCTTTCTCCAAGTGTCAACTAATTTTCTCTTCTGATACTCTTCCCTGAACCACAGAATACATTCCCATGCCATGAGAATACATTTGGCTTTACTTTCTAGTTTTGCGTTTTAAGACACTATAGATAACAGCTTAATGAACCTCATTTTTAAGAGTAAATGGGAGTTTCTAGTCTGACTGCTTAGAGGTTTTTGCTTTTTACTGAACTAATTTAGAACTGTGAAGAAAAAGAAAATCAAGAGATTCAAAGGATAGGAGTAAGTTAAGGCAATCATGAACCTTCCAAGGAAGAAAGAAAACAGGATTTTATAATAAAGAGCAGGGAAAATTAACCAAAACCTGGAAGTATTTTCCAGCACATTTTCCAGCTTGAGTTGAAGATTAATCTCTGTATAATACAGCCAGAGTATTATACACACTTTACACCAACTACTGCCTTTGAAAAATATGTATAAGTAGAAAATAATGAATTTGAAGGCTGTCATATTATATCTGCAGGTGACTACAACTCTGAAAGCAGAATGAAAAAAATTACATTAGTAGATTATTCTATGACAAGATAAATTAGTTACTTCATATTCCTTTCTTGAAAATTTATCTCTAGTACTCAAAAAAGAATTTCCATTTGCAGAAATAACTATGCAATTAAATAGTAGTTAAATTAATTCATTAATTTGCCAAATGCCACATCATTGTCTTGGCCATCCCAAAGAGCAAGTTCTGCATAAAACAGCAAATGAAGTGAAGCATCGGAGATACTGAAGATGCTTTGGCATGGATTATGCCGAAGACAGAGCATCTAAAGGATCTCCTCATAATCCATTAATTATTAAATTCTCTTCTTACTCTGCAGAGTAAGTGGAAAAAGTAATTCATTCCTTCTCCCAGTAAAAAATAGGGAAATAAATAGTAACCAATTTCTGGGTTTAGTTTTGGTTCTGTTTTTTTGGTTGGTGTTTTGGAGGTTTTTTAGATGGCAAAACAAAAATTCTCAAAGTATATATCCCAGCAAATCCAATAGAAAACTCAATGTTTATACTTATGAAATGTTTAGGCCTCCTACTGGTATCCATGAGTGGCTTTAATGGTGGAAGATTAGCATGTGTAATTGTGACACCATTGAAATAAATGAAAATACTCCCATGAATGCCAGGGGCTAAAGATTTCCCATTTAAATTATTTACATTCCTTCAACTTACCCTGTAACTAAAACTTAAAACCCATTTATAATGTTAATTCTTTCTTTTTAAATTTTAATTGTGTTTAATTTTCCTTGATTTATATACTGTCAAAAACTTTGGAGTTTTAAACATCTAAGTAAAATTATTTTTTATTTCATACTGCTACCAAATATTCATGTTCTGAGATAGATTCTTAGAGAAAAAATTCTGTTCAACTACAGAGGGCTTCTCCTACAAATTGTGTTCATATGTTATAGAAAAGTTTCTGAAATTTAATATTTTCTATTCTCAAATACAACTAAAAAGATTTTTTGTGTCTAAAATATCGATAAAGAGGAAATGAAGTATAAAGCCATGATTTTTACAAATTAATACTGATACTACTACTACTGCTACTACCACTAGTCATAACTGCAGTAGCATTAATAGTAGTAGCAGAAGTAGTAGTGGTGATACTTTCATTCATGATTAAAAAATCAAAAACTATGGAATAGTAAAACAATACAACTAGTTCCAATGGACATCACAATTAATTTTATAGAAGCATGAAATAATTCACGTGATGACACATTGTCCTTAGTCTTCTGCTCTAGCAGTAAACACGGCTTTGAAATTTTTCCTCTCTGTGCAATAGTATTTTATTTCTACGGCCCCCACTGTCTTTCTGTGAATAATTCATAATCCGTAGCCCTTGAGTACTATTATTCTGTAGGATTACATTCACTAACAACTTTTTGTACCGTGTAGCATGTTTGAGATGGAAAAACAATTCTAAACATAGTCTCTCTGAGTAACTACAACTTTTTGCCTCACAAAAAACAATGCTAAAATGCTACATATTATAAAAAGAAATATCACAATGCTGAATAACTGCTAAAATTATGATAACAAGAAGATGGAAAAAAAGAAAATATCTTTGGCATGGGAAAAAGTTATATCTTTAGGTATCATTTTCCATCTAGTTTAGCCTTCACACACAGCCAATCATTTTATGTAAAAGCTGAATGTACTGTATAAATAAAAACCAAAAGATCAAAGAATAGACGAACTAATGAATTTTAAACCAATTTTATGCCAGAAATGTGGTGGAACAGCACCATCTGCAGGTGTGTCACTATAAATCTGATGTTCTCCGGGTAGTTAAACTGCTTTAATGTCATCTGTCCTTTATTGGTACATATTTAGTCTTCGCTGTAGGGGAAAATCCAGCAGCCACCGAAGACATGGATTATTTTGCAGATAAAATGCTAGCCATAATGGAATGTTAACATAATATAGAAGTACAAAATCAAAACCTTTTTTTTAGCAAACATTTAATTTGAATAAACTCTCTCATGTGAGCCCTTTTGTTCTTAAGAATAGAACAGATCTATTTGTTTAGAGATATGTTTTGTATAGTTATGTCTTATATGCTGTTACTTGATCTAAACAATTTCTCTCTGTGTTGCAAATACTTCTTTTTATCTTTGTAAAATATGATTCTGAATAAGATCAGAAAAGAAAAGGTCAATATGATGCTGTGTAACGTGTTTAGAATTTACATTAAAATAATTTATATTTTATCAATTAAAAGTATCACTGCTGCTCAAAAGAAATTAATTGCATGTTACTTCCACTAGTAAGCTGGATGCACTTAAAGACCATATTTTTGCTTCACTTTCTTCTACCTTCACATTCTCCAGCACACTGTAGGTGTCTGGAGTCAGAACACTGTTTATACTGAAAAACAGCCAAATGGTTACATGGAAAATTTTGGAGAGGAAGGGTTTGGATAATAAGTCATCCATTTGTGTGAGGATTTATTTTTCTCTACATTTTTAAGGAACTCTAAGAACTCTTATTTTGTCCAAGATAATATATTTAGCAGTACTAAACCTTGAGTACTAATCATAGGTATTCAAAGGATGTGAATAATTATTTCTTTATTGCTATAATGCAGAGTTTTCCATGAAAGTTCAAGACATTCAGGAAAAATCCCTGGATCCTAGATCTGTATATGTAGATTTAAAGCATCAACTATTTAATTTATACATTTCCATCAGAGAATATTCTTCTGAGTATTCTTTATTGAATATATGTATTAAAATAAAGAACAAGCCTCTTACCTAGTTACTCTAGATAGTGTATCATGGTGTTTGGAAATTCAGAACTGTTTTCTGACATATTTGTCTAAGACTTCCATGAAGAGAAAAAACACTTCTATGAACAGGTGTAAGAAAACATGCAGCTGGGGCATTTTTCAGGAGAGTTGAGTTTTCTTGTTTAAAAATATTAACCCATTAAAATGGAAACCATGGCTATAAATACATAGGGTGGGAGACAGTTCAACTGGTGAAGCTCATTACTGATGTCATCTCCAATATATACTGCTGTAGTTCTGAAGCATAAAATGTCTCTTTCTTCCACTATCAGCATTCTATTCCTCCATCTGTCTCCTCTCCATTTCTTTCCCTTAATCACTTTGTTGGCAGGATTTCCTATCATCTATTATTATACCCACTACAGTGCCTATTTTAATATTTACAATAAAACACTCACACCAAAACATCTCATTTCAAAAACAGAAGCAGGCAAGCAGACAGAAAAAAGGAAAGAGAATAATACTCTCATAGTTTGTGCATTCTGTAATTATTCAGAAAAAGAGGGTTCTAGCAAGTGAGGGAAAGAGGAAATTCAGGTTCTTTCTGTTCAAGAAATTCAAGTCTCTTCCAGGACTATTTCAGGAAAGGAATGTGAAAAATTTTTCTCAATATCCTGTGTGTACATAGAATTGATCTCATCTTAAGTGTCCAGGTGCAATGTGCTACACTTTAAATCAGGAGAAGATTCATGAGAAGGGCAAAACCTCTTTCCCCCCAGCTCTGCTAGGAAAGAAAATATTAAATTTTTATTTTATTGTTTTGTTTTCAGTAAAACTGCCAAAACATGGTCAATATGTTGAGGTTTCAAGATTCAAATAAACATTACACTTGAAAGTCATATGCATTTTTTTTAGTTATTACATTACAGCATGTTTCCCCATCTTTTTTCTGCTTTTTACCTTTTCTCCAATTGAAGTAATTTGAAGATATAAACCCAAAGTTACTATCGTATGGTGTTTTCAACATTCCCTGATAGAGACTTTAAAAATACTTCTGAGCTGTTTATTAAGACAACAAGTAATTTAACTAAAGAAGTTCTTTTACAAAAGTATTCTTTTGCAGCATACTCTTTATTTCTTAATTTCAAAATAAGAATAAATCCTTGCAATCTTGAGCTATATTTTATTAGGAAAAAAAAAAAAAAGAGGTGCTGCAAATAACCCAAACTTGAAGAGAGAGAGAAGACAAAAAATATTTCAAATAATGATAATCTGTGTTTGAATATTTATGTTCTTTTCCTTTTTTTCGAAACATGAATTTAAAGAATATTACAAATTTTTCTAGTTTTCAGTTTTTAATTTAATTATGTTTTTAAATTCTATTTTTATACTTTTAATTTTAAAACCATCCTTTACTAACTGGCTTTGTTTATCATTTATTTTATCACTTATAACTTCTTTTTTAATAAACACTTGGATTTCAAAGCAGGAAAAACTTTTGTGTTGAAATGCATCACACCTAATATCAGAGCATTTACTGCATGCAAGATTACTTTCATGTGTGGTTCAGAATTGACAGACTGTCTCATAGTCTGGAGGTATTGAATTTTCTATGTGTTTTGAAGTCAGAGGCAAGGTACAGGTAGCCAAAAAAATCTGTGTTGGGCCTGGAAAATCTGTGTTGCACCAGATTAATTTAATATTGAATGTCATACAGTATTTCTCTCCACAGTTTCAAATTAGAAATGCAGGACCTGAAACTATTCATTTTCCAGTGAACATAATGCAGTCACAATGCTTTGCCTCTGCAGATGCTCTGTTGGTGGGGAAAAGGATAATGAATTTGTGTTCCTCACCACTATTTGTCAAAAATCTGATAAACCCTTACATATAACTGTTCCACCAGTCCTTAGACCTGTTTTCTGTCTCACAGAACACACCATGGAAAATCCCACAGAAAACAGAAGGTAGAAGGACAAAGCACAAGGTTTAAGTCATGAGAGTTAATGGCTGTCGAAGTGCACGTAAATCATTATTCTCTGTAGAGAAGGACTATTTGATTTCTATGTTAGTTTCTAATTAATATATTACAACAGACAGAGTAGGCAAGATTGGGATGGTAAAGAAGATAAGTTAATGCTACCAACGAAGAAATTAAAACCAGGAAATGGAAGAGATACTGAGAGAAGCAAAGGATGATGGAGAAAAAGAGGGACATTTTATGGTTCAGAACTATAGCAGTGTATCAGAGATTGTATCAGTAATGAGTTTATACCACCTTGCTGAAACAAATGTTGTAGGCTAAAATATGAATTAGAAATTATTTTTGTAGACACCTTTATCATATCATGAATCCCCAGCAAACTTTATGAGGTCTTCCCCTACTGTGATGTCTAATGAAATTATTTGTATTGATCCTCATACAGCATTGCACCAGTGTCTTCACAAATTTGCATGTTCACTGTTCAACTAGTTTAACACCTTAACATCATTCTCTGTTTTAGATGACAGAACTTTGATAATTTTATAGCTGTAATTAAATCAGAACAATTTTGCTGTAAGCCTGACAAGAGAAAATGCCAACAGTTTAGTTTAAATTAGTGGAATAAGGGCTAGAGAGAATTACTTGCTGGTTTGAAGGTTAAAATAAAAAAGTATATTGGGGAAGGATGGAAAGATGGTGAAGACAGACAAGAATATCATACATGTATCTGTGTGCATAGATAAACAAATAGAAAATATCTTCTGCAAAATGCACGTGTATAGGCATGCTCACACACATGTATTTATATATACATATTGGTGGCTGTTTCATGCCTTACCCTTGGCAAAAGTCCTCTTGAAGAACATTCTTCCAGAGAAAAATATGCATGTAGACACTGAATGAATCAAAATACACCAGGTTCTCTGGAAGGGCATCTGCCCCCAAACTGGTCATGCTACAGACAAAGACAGCCATCAGCTGCATTAAACAGTCTTTGCCAAGAAACTCTGAAACAACGAAGTGGTCACCTTCAAAATCAATACAGGAGAAACAGAAAGATCCATTACAGGGGAGAGACCTGGAGGGGGAAAGAGGATGGGCAAGGCAGGTGGGTGCTCCCTCTCAGTGCAGGCTGAGCAATGCTGCCTTCCCTGGACCACCCTGGGGTGCAGCCCTGAGGACGAGGAGGTGGGCACAGGCAGCCCTAGAGCTGGAGTGTCCCACATCTGCCCCATAGGATGCAAAGGGACACTCTCAGGGCTCAGAGGGGATGGGGAGACTACAGCCTGTGTGTCCAGTAAGAGCAAGTGGAAGTGAGGAAGGTGTGTGTAATTACTGATATGGGAAAGGAGGTAAATAGGCTATTTTAAACAATTAAAATATTTAATATTTTGCAACTGTCTAGTATTGCAGTTTATCTGCTGACTTATATTTCAACTCCGTAGGTCACTGATTGGCCATTACAGAGATGTCATTAAGAAATCAGGAAACCACTTTCATCCTGACTTGGTTTAAACTACATGAAATTAACAATGCAGCACTATTTGGCAGGCCTTAAAAACAAAACAAAACAAAACAAAAACAAAACAAAACCAAAACCAAACCAAACCAAACCAAACCAAACCAAACCAAACAAAACAAAAAAACAAACAAACAAACAAAAAACAAACAATCAAACAAAAAACCCAACCCCAAACCAAAGAATATCCATCTCAACTGTAAGTTTTACCTCTGTGACACCCTGTTTAGGAAAGATATTAAACCTGTAAAATCGTTGCATACAAGAGAAAAGTCAAAACAATTCATGTAATATGACTGTCACAAATCTGTTTGCTTGTGATAGAAACTCAGGCTTTAGTTCTAAATCTCAGGTTGCTTCTTTTTTGACTACAACTTATTCTACAGGTAGTCCTGGAAGCAACACACATAGCTTGTGCACCTGGATGTGCTATGAAGAGGAATATGCTTCCAGGGATACTAACAGAATGATATTTGTACAAGAACATCGAGGACAAGATTATAAACAGTCTCAGTTTAATGAGTACTCTTGAGACTTGGATATTGCAACTCTGGTCTCTCTGACCCTTGTCATTTACATAAGGAATAGTTTTAAAACTGAAGGATGTGCCAAGCCCTGAAAAATATGCAATATCCAGAATTTCTTTCTTTGGGAGAACACACTTGAGTGAACATCTCTGAACCCATTTATGTACAAGGGAAAAATTAGAACTTTCACAAATAAGTAAACTCTGCATAAAATATAGATAGAATCACTTTGACATTGGCACTAAGCCATTTTAATTTTCTATAGAGATCTTTATTCATTTGCAGCATCAAATTTATAATTAAACACTATTTTCAATAAATTGTAAGTATACTTAAATATTCACTATGTTTCAACTGGGAAACTAATGCTGTAATATATCTGACTATAAGCAAAACTAGAACAGATGACAATCTTACATTTTCATAAGGTACCAAATGGATTTCCAGAGCTCTCAAATATTCAGATTTGGAAGCAGGCTGATGAAAATAAAACCATATTCTCTACACTGGGAGGGCAAATAGAATTAAATAATTTTTTATAAATACTCATAATAGTAGATTTTTATAATTGCAATAATTTCTACTCTCTCATTTGAAGTTTGAGATTTCATCTACACAGATATTTTGGTAATATTTTGTATATTAGAAAAAATTCCTGCTCTGCCTGATCCCAACTAAATTGATGGGAAATAGAGAGGATAAAAAACCCAGATGAGTATTCATAAGCCAGAATGCAAGTCAGTCACTTCACTGTGTCTAGTTACTTGGAAATGTTTCCTCTAACAGCAGATAATTTTCATTAGGACTGTAAATCTGTTTTGTAAGTTTTAGTTCTCCCGAGGTTTTTTGAAAATAAACCTGTATTTCTGAGGGTGTTTTGATATTATGAAACATACTACTCCTTTTGCTGTATACTTTAGGTCATTTTCAGGGTACCTGAAGAAGCTGTTTCACGCTTCTTTATTTTCTATTTAAACATTTATGTGTGTGTGTGAAGCTGTGTATAAGTTTGTGCAATTTCATTAAAAAATGCCTACAATAGTGACAATTATGTCTGGTGTTATTGGAAGTTAATTATTACCGAATTCAATTGCAAGTTAATAACTTTTAAAATAATATTCCCTATTCCCTACTTAACTATCTATCCATTATGTTTTAGTGGGTATTTAATACTTACCTAAGCTATTATATTTCTTCTGCTACCTTGTTGTAATTCACTGTAAAATTTTATGTCTCCCCTTTTTGGACGAACCTGATTTTTGCCTTACAGTACTAAAGGCAAAGGGAACATTTACATTGACTTGATGTATGTATGACTGATTTTCAGAACCATAGAATCACAGAATGGTTTGGTTTGGAAGAGACTTCGAACATCATCTAGTTCCAAAATCTTGATATGAACAGGGACATTTTCCACTAGATCAGTTTGCTCAAAGTCCTATCCAACGTGGCCTTGAACAGTTCCAGGAATGGGGCAGCCAATACTTCTCTGGGAAACCTTTTTACAGTGCCTCACCACCCTCACAGTAAAGAATTTCTGCCTAATATTTTATCTAAATGTACTCTCATTCAGTTTAAACCCATTCCACCTCATTCTGTCACTACATATCCTTGTAAAAATTTCCTCTCCATCCTTCTTGTATGTACCCTACTTTTATATACTGAAAGGCTGCTCTAAGGTCTCCCCCAAGCTTTCTCTACTCCAGGCTGAACAATCACAACTTCCTCAGCCTCTCCTCATAGGCTCCAGCCTCTGATCATCTTCATGGCCCTCCTCTGGATTCCCTCTGAACTGGAATAAAAAGATGTTAGACATTATGCTTTGATGGCAATAAATAGATTTTAAGAATAATTACATTGAAAGTGTACTTTTCTATTCCCAGAAGAATAGAAATTTACTTTTCTTGTGAAAAGAAGCCTGTTGGAAAACATTACTACCTCATGTAGTAGTAAAATAGTTATTGGGGTTTTTCTGGTTAGGTTGTTTTGGTTTGAATTTGTGTGTGTTTTGATTTGGTTTCATTTTTAACGTTTTGTAGTGGTGAATGTGAACCAGGAAAGCATCCTTCATCAAATCAATTTCTTCTTCCTACTTTGTTCTGGACTTGAATGCTTTATTCCCTTTCAAAAGTGCCTCTCTCCTATGTTTCAATTGATTTTTCTACAAGACAGCTCTTCAAATCTCTCTCCAAAGATCTTTGCATTTGCGTCTCTGTGTTTTGTTTCTGTCAGAGTAGCATTGTTGTTTCTTAGAAGAATTTAATTTTCCCATTGTAGCTCCCTTTTTCTTCTTTCTCATGCCCTCTCTTTTTCCTGAATTTATTTTTGAGTGCATCAAATATATATATATAAAGGAAATACTTAGCAATGTATATCTGTAGACTAATTAAAATGCTTCTAAGGACTTTCTTTCTTGGGAAAGGCCTATTTTTCCTCTGAATAGGCTATGAGTGGCTGGAGACAAACATGCCACTGTGGCTGGCTGGAGAGAAACAGTTAATAGCTAACAGTTAAGAGCTGTGTATGGATACTTTAAATTTGGAAAGCAAGACTGTGTTTTTTACCTGGCCTGATAGAATGCTACAGAAGGTTGTTTTGTAGCAGTCTGTACAAGTAGGACAACACTATGAAGTTCTAAGCAAGTGCTGGTACTTTTCTTCTGCACTGTACTCTTCTGTCAGAAGAACAAACTTTAGGTTGATGTTCTTACAAAGGTGGGGAAGTAAAAACAAGTGTGTTTTTCAAAATTATCTTCAGATAACCATAGTAACAACATTTTGGTGCATCTTTAGAACTGAAAATTGAAAAAAGATGAACACTGAGAGACAGAAGTAAAACAGCCTCATTGCCAGGAAGTCTGCAGTCATGTCATTGGAATACTAGAGGAACTGAAGAGCGACAAAGCAGTGGCTCCTTATAGTGTGCCAGATTTTAGACTCTGAAGCGTTTTACTTCAGATTTACAAGAAAAACAAGGGGAGAGTGTCAAGAAAAGAGAAAACCTTAACTGTTGTCTTATTTTCTTTCCTGTGCTAGTACAGCCTTCTCCAAAGAACAAAATTAGCATATGAGTTATTTTATGGAAGCTTATATACACAGCTATGCATAACTCACACAAAAGTGTGGCAGATTGTATTTGCTACAAAACCAGACAGCAATCAAATTTTCAGAGGGATTGCCTAAAATTGTTCAGGCAGAGAGAGTGAATATTTTAGCACGTCCCATCCACTGGGAGTATATTTTTAATATGCCTTTCCTAGGGGTTTATAAGTATATTTCCAAGAAAGACTTATTTATTTATCTCGATTCTTTCAAAATGTTTGTATTATACATCAGCATTTCTTCCACAAAACGTGCCATCAGCAGTAGTGACAGTGTGTTGAGTGTATGTTGAAAGAAAAGCAAAACAGAACAAAACCTTGAAGTGCCATTACAGTTAAAAACACCAGATTATTCAATGCAAGGTAGCCCAAAAATTCTTCTAGTCTTCTACACACATCTTATTAAGGGAGACACATCTTTAGCAGTATATCTCTTCAGAGCAAAGTGTTTCCACAATTTGGCTTAATTGAAAAAGCCTATTGATTTACTTGAAGCTGAACAGAGAGTAATAGTCTGATTTCAGTTAGGTACTAATAAATTTCTTTTTTTTCTTTTTTTCTTTTTTTCTTTTTACTTTTTTTTCTTCTTTTTTTCTTTTTTTCAATCAAAGTCAGAGAGAACTGTAACCTATTATTCAACATTCACTATACCTGTAGTTATGGTCAAAATACACTTAGGGCTTAAAACTTCCTGTTAGTGGAGCAAAATACAGCATATCCTACCTTTGAGATGACACAGTGAAATTTTGCCTAAAACTACACACAAAGAACTTATGCTCATTCAGTCTGATTTATCAGCCCTTCATGCAGACATGTCTGCTGGATCAGAAGTATAGAACAAGGAATTGTGCTCTATGAGTGGCCTAACTTGGTCTTCATTGTTTAATAAGCTCATATTTATACAATCAGAATTTTTTATTATTTACACAATGCTTACCAATTTTCACTTCACTTTGTAGAGAATTTCACTGCATCATGCAGGCCAAGTATTGAGCTTCTCCAAGCTCCATCTAGCTCATCATTTTTGAGGGCAAGGTGCAACAGAAGGTGGGTCTTGGGGATTCGTATCATGGCACCTGTCTCATTTACTGTTCCTGTAAGAACTTTAGTACAGTTCTCTAAAAAAAGTTGTAAAGCCTCTTAAATGAGACACTTAAGATTTCAATCTCTGCTTCAGGTACTTTAGGCCAAGTATTTAACTGCATAATTAGACTTCTGAGTTGTCCGTTATCAGAGTATAGTGAGCAGAAAATAGACCAAAAATATCCTCCTGGAAGACTATGTCATGGATTTGTGATTTACAGCATCAACTGGAAAGTCTGATTAAGAATCTAGTTTCTGGCTGAAAGCCAAGATGCAGGAGGTGGTGCAAACCAAGTAAATCTTTTATTGGTACTGGGAGGCAGCTCTACCCTTGTTTTGGGGTAAGTTTTGCAGTCACCATCTATGCTTTTATTTGCACAGCTTTTAATTCAATGCTTTCACTGAATATTTTTCAGAGATGATCAGGGCTTCAAAAACTCTTGTACTTAGTAATCACAAAATGTCTCTCCACACCACACCCTTAGTCATTAAAGTTAAGGATATTTTTTTCTCCACTTCAGAAAATTTGACAATAACTTTTGACAGGGTGAGATTCACTGATTCAGCCAAGCTGAGTCCAGAATTCTGACTGTATTTTGCTTAACGATATATCATCTACAGGCTTTAGTTTCCTCTTGTGATTAGTTTTACTGCAGCAATATTTATACTCTGGCATACAGACTGCCTTAGAGGATTCTTGCCATCTGTTGGCTTATTCACATGTGGAACACTGCTTTGAATTGCATTTCATAATATTATAATACCCAAATGTGTATATTCTAAGCATATAACAGAAGTTGGATACATATATGAAAAAAATTTGATTTCATTTATATGGTTATACATATATGCACACATATTTCATTTATATATATATGTGAATTTAATACATATTTTTGTATATATAGCATATATGCATGCATAAATGAAATTGGTTTTACATATAAAAGTGTTGTATTAATTAAGAGTTTAATTGATTTTTTACCTATTAAAAATTACTTAATCCTGAGAGTAATTGTCACTTAATGGAAGGATTAAGACTGATCTTAATCTCGTGTCTTCTGATGAGGACTTCCAATTATGCTATTATTGGCTATGAACATAAGTTATAAAAGATAATTTGTCATCACTACATTGAAAATTGTATGGTAAGTGTAGGTATGAATACATTCCTTTGGTGTGAATTCACTGTACTTCCTGATAAATAAAAATCTTATTATGTGAGTTTCTGGCTTTATCTACAAACTGTACTCACAGAATTCCTTTTGATTTGTGGAAACCTCGACAATCTGGGGTTTCCTGTTTTATGGGCTACAGCATGTTTGTAAACATTTCCAAAAGTTTGTCACTGACATAATGTTTTTCCACTGTAACATTAATGGGCATAGTCAATGTTTTTGTAGGGTTTTACCTGATTATTAGGCTAAAAGCATCCTTCACATCTCTGCACTTTGATCTGGGACTGAATATAGGTTTTTCTTCATTTCCTCAACTGCAGCTTTGCAAGAGAGGGGTTCAGTGGATGGGACTTGCCTTTCTCTGTGCAGTATCACAAAACAGGACACAATCTGTGCATCTCTACCCTCCTAAAAAACAAAATCCAAAAAGGACCATAGTTTTTAGCTAATATTTAAAAGTCATCCCATGTTTTATTCAGGTAAATGTCTATATTTAAAATCAGATTCACTTATGCAACTTCGTACTGAAAAGAAAAAATCTTTCATGAATGTGTAGACAGGACAACAGAAACCAAAAAAATCTCAGAAATAAAAAAAAATTAGATATTCTTACTATCCCAGTTAAAACATCCTGTTAAATCTAAAAACAAACCATAATTCAGATTGAGATCTTTATTACCATTTAGCATTATATCTGTTAGAATTTATGAAAGAAACTGTGTTGCTAGGAAGGAATTTTTTAAGCTATTCCTCTTTCAACTTAGATAAACTATATGTAGGAAAAAAACAGTCTGCTACATAAGAAACCACTAAATTAAAACAATATCTAGCCCCAAGAAATATGAGACTCAAAGAATAAGAGCACCATATTTGAAACAGAAATCAAATTAAATTCATGAAAGTTCAAAGGGGGAGGGGCAGTAAAAATACACCTTTGGTCTCTGTCAAATAAATACTTATGCAAATATAACTCAGCTTAAAGTCCACCACCTCTTGTGCAATAGAGAGAACTCCAAGAGATTTAACTATACATAGACAATTAAAAAGTTAAAAAAAACCCAAACGTGGTCATGAATTGCCCCTTGCAAACAGCTTTTAATCACTGTATGAACAAATGTAATACTTCTAGCTAAAGTCTTGCATATCCATGAAGTAAAAAGAAAGATTAATGACATAATTACTTTCAAGTGCATGCAATTTGAGGTAGGTGATATTTGAACAGTGAAGGTGTTTTGGGGTAAAGAATAGCTATGCAACTCACCCTCCTGGTCTCTGTTTTTTTTCACTATTCTCTTTTTCTCACAACACTCTAAGGATTTGGTTCCCTTAAATAGCTTGAGGTAATTACTGTAATGAACAAAGAAAAAGATAGTATGTAAGAGTGTATCATGTATTATATGTGCCAAAAATGCTTGTTAAAATTATTTTTAGTCTTGAGCATCAGATACATTCTCTTGTTCAATATAATAATACAGATTTTCCTCTGTAAGTGAAGGGGTTGGGAGGCAGCATTAAAATGGTCTTGGTTATCACATAAATTTTTTGAAGCCTTGCATGTTCCATTCGGTCTTTGTCTCGGGTACTGAGATCTGTGCTGCAGTGCTGCTAAAAGTATTTCAGACTTTGATTTGAACAGAGAAGTGATGTTGTAACACAGTGTCCTGTCTCTCACAAGAGGAATACTATAAGTAGGTAAAGATAAAGCAATAATTTCCCCAGCATGCTCTCCCAACATCTGAAAATTAATAGATTTGAGATTTCCCAATTAAAAAATGGCAGCTGATGTTTCTCCTGAAAAATCATGTAGCACTATCCTTCCTAGGCCCTAGACCTTAAAATTTCTCACTCTCAGGGTTTTTGAT